>ML424889.1:75895-181261 GCA_005239525.1 Nicotiana knightiana
AAAGTACTGACTATTCTCAAGGCATTAGCACGTTTCGAGATATTGCTACTATTAAGCCCTTACCCATATGATTTCTACTCCTAAAAATTTAAAACTACCTACACCCGGTTCAATTAAAAACCCTTGGAAAAAAACCGTGGTCCAATTAAAAACCAAGGGAGAATTACTACACTACCTAACACAAAAAATCTTTTTGGTATTTTCTATAGACTTACTTCCTTCAAGAAAACTGTGTAGGAGATCCATCGTTAGGAAAAGTCCATTAATCTAACACAACTAAAATAGCATAGAAATTCACCAGACAATCTCCTCACCCCACACTTAAAATTGTGCATTGTCCCCAATGCGCACCTATGCATACAAGAGGGTAAAAAGAAACTCCCTGGTAGGCCAAAGGCCGAAGCACTAGCATCTCATGGGGTACTCAGACTTCTCCCAGGCCTGGTCCTTCATGCGGGTACCTCACATTTAGTTCCAACCATCTGATTTGCTATTGCATCCTTCCAGTGGCTTGCGTTCCATGCTTCAAAAAAAAATTGACACTTTAATACGATTATAAAAATACACTAAAAAAAAAGTAAAATAAATAAAGTAGTAAAGCTGGGTTGCCTCCCAACAAGCGCTTGATTTAACGTCACGGCACGACGTGAATCACTTTCTGCCTCCACTTCGAACTTATGAATTGCACCCCCAATTTGGCATCAAGTTTTCGGTTATGCTCCATGGGTGGTGGAACAAATATAATTGGCCCAAGCAACCATTGTATTATTTTATACTTCTTGGCTTTTACATGAGGTATGTAGTCCTGTCTTTCTGGCACGAAAAATTCCAGAATGTAAGTGTCCTGTTCCTCCTTCCCTGACTCCTCAGTTGGCTAAGATGACTCTATTTCCATATCATCATCCAAACACAATGTGGAAAAATGTTTGGAGTGAGGACCAATGCGCTCAAACACATGAACTGCAGGACTTTCAACATCCTCAACCACAATAACACTAGAGTCGATTAAATTTGTATCCTCAACGTCCCTTGTTGATTCTAGTACTACTTATTCAACATCGGCATCCTCAAATTCTAGTTGGTTAGTGTATTGGGTTTCTACTTTGGACACTTCCATTGGCACCTCAATTTTCATCTCTGATGTACACTGCTCCTGGCTACTATCCATAATATTGGCATATTGAGCGTTAAAAGCTTCAACTAGTTGACTCGTTTGAGCCTCCAAGTTGCGAATAGTTTCATCTTGCCTTTGTACCCGCAGTTGTAACTCCTCCTGTTGTTCCAGAATGCACTTCATCATATCCTCGAGCCTTTTCAGGTCATCATCACTGAGTTCTTTGTTTCTATTAACTTCACAAGAAAAAGAAGAACCATCAAAGTACGGGGTTGGGGGAAGATAAGAAATATAAGCACAACCCTGAAAGTGACCATCTTGACCACCACACATATCACACTCATTCCACACATAAGATTGAGTTGGTGCACATAACTCGCTCTCGGGAAGATTTTGATAATTTTGCTCTGGGTGGTTTCCTCCATAAAGGGGATAATGAGGATCAAAAGTAGAATTACCAACATCCAAACTCTCATAATTCCATGATGCCATGTTACAAATAAAACTAAAATAAANTGTACAATTACAACTAAAGTTGATAATACCGTTAATACCCCGGCAATGGCGCCAAAATTTGATAACGCTCAACTATGTCTAATAAAAGACTAAGCGGGCGTTGCAAATATTAACCGGGGTATTATGCCCAGAGTCGATCCCACGGGGAATTTACGTATCAAGCAAGATGTTAGAACACTCAACTGTCACTTGATGTTATTTAACTTACTAACACTAAATATTAAAACTAAAGATTAACTACGCTAAGGTGTAAACAATTGTAATAAAGATCTAAGGTTGTGGTTTTCCCCGTCGGTGAATTTACTTCTCGGATACTTTATATAGCTTGATTAGTTGTCTTTATCAATCATGAACACTCTATCTTCCATAAATTTCTATCAAGTAATTATGATAATTTACTAGACGCACTCTCTCAAGTTACGCTAGCTAGATTGCATTACAGTTCACTTTAGATTGCACCCGAGGTATCGTTATCTCTAATCCAACCTCTAAACCCTCGGTTATGACTTTCATCTATACTCCGGGAGTGATGTTGTTCAAACAACTACCTAAATATGCACTCTCTCTCAAGTAGATACATAATAAATAGGCACAGCTAATTGATGGCCATTCAATTAACTACAACAAGAACGTAGTTGAACAAATAGAGATTAATCAACTAATCAGAACTATATTAATAACACAATAAGTTTATCCTCCAACGGGTTCTACCAAAACCCTAGATTAAAGAAGTTAGCTAAACAAGTTCATAAGAATAAAATCTAAAATAACTTGCATAATTAAACTACAAAGTAATGAAGAAAATCTGTACAATTCGATGTGTTCCTTCTCTTCAATGGCTTCCTCTCATCGAATCTCCTTCGTCTGCCTTCCAATACTCGTTAAGTTGTGTTTTAGGGGTCTATTTATATGTTTAGGACAAACCCTAAACGTGTAGGAGACTTCTATTCCAACCGGGAAACACTTAAACTCGTCAAAACTCGGAATTGACCGGAACCAGGGAACCAGGCGTTTGGGGCCAAACGCCTCCTTAAGGCCAGGGCAGGCCTGGCTTTAGGAGGCAAACGCCCCCTTAACGCTAGGGCCAACCTGGCTTTAGGAGGCAAACGCCCCCTAACGCCAGGGCCAGCCTGGCTTTATGAGGCAAATGCCTGGATAAGGCAGGGTGTTCCCTCTTCGCCTGTCAAGCGTATTTTCAACGTATTTTCATCCATTTAGCTCGGTTTCCATCTCCAATTCACATACACATGAAATAAAATCCATTAAGCACATAAAAAGTGTATTTTTATCATTAACGAACATAAAATGTAAGGCATATAACATGTTAAACTATGAATTCTAGCCTCACATCACTCGGTATTGAATTTAGCTTATTCAAGGCAAGTAACACTTCTAAACTCGGTGATGAGCGTGTGAAACTTCAAATTGCATGTTATGTGATTTATGTTGAGGTGACGAGAATTCTAGGTGACGGGCGTTTGGGCGTGCACTGCGTGACTTGTTATTTATTCGATTCCATGGAACTATGTAGCTATCTTGTCTGGATATTTTCATTGTACTCTATTTGTTAGGACACTTGAGCTATAATTAATGATAGAAATCATGTTTAGGCATATGTTGGTATTATTGGGACTCACTGAGGTCATTTTTGTTGTTGAATTATATGTTTAAATTTATGTTTTGTACTCAGTCATATTTATTCATTGCATATCATATCACAGTCTCTGTTGCTATTTATTGATACATCATATAATCATTTTTGGGTTACTTTCATGACATTGTGAGCCCAAGAGACTGGATAGTTTGATTACCGAGTGAGGCAGAGGGAATGATTGTGAGAAATATTTATGGGATTGGGTTGCATGCCGCAACATGCTTTATTGTTTTATGCTTGGATCTGGCTTGTTATAGAGCTTCGGTTGAAGGAGCCCCTCCGGAAACTGTACACACCCCCAGCGAGCGCATTTGATTTATATTATGGGATAGATCTTCCCCTATGCTGGATTGCACTTATACAGTAGTGACTGGCTGTCGGTTGATACACACACACACACACACACACACACACTTGGGATGGATCTTTCCTAGGCTGGATTGGACATATACAGTACTGAGTGACATAGCATGATGAGTGGAAAGAGTGAGACTGTGAGATTGAGTACTCTGAGAGTGTGAGTACATGAGTTCATCACTGAGATATATTGCATTTGACATGTGTTCTTGAGATATATGCATAGATATGCATTTCTTTCTGCTAGCCGGTTTTGGTGACATTCATGATTTCACCTGCATAGCGACATGTAGGCATATAGATGTACTTTCCTTATGCTATCTGAAAAATAAAACATGTTATTTATTGTTGAAAAATTTTGGGGGAAAATCATAATTTTACAAACCTACTCATATTTTGGTTATTCCGATAAAATAATTGGGTTTTCACTAATATACTTGAAAAACATGCCTATTTTCCCAAACTGTGAACGAGATGAGCATCTTATATCTAAGTATGTTTCTTGTACCATTATTATTATGTTGTTAAGAACTGTTCTTGCTTATTGGTGTTGGACTTCGACCTCTTTTATTTCCATAAAACTAATACAATACCTTTAGCTACCCCAATTCCTATCTGAATATTTCTCATGGGTCACGATGTCATATCTGCTAGACTGAATTCTCTATATTGGATTTTACTATGTTTATATTGCACGATCTGTTAATTTTTCTGTATCCTCTTGTCTAGCCATAGCTAGCACTACAAGAAAAACAGCTATTAGCGACGAGAAAAATGGTCCCTAAAAATCAAAATCTGGTCCTTAACAAGAAACAGCGACCAGCTTCACCTGGTCGCGACCCGTCATTGTAGGCTTCGCCGCTAAAGGTCTATAGTGACGATCGTATGCACGGGTCCTTAAAGGGTTTCAGCGACCAGCATTGATCCCTTCGCTAAAATATTTTTAAGGACCAGGTTTCTAGTCCCCAATAAAAGAAAAATAATACCTTAACCAACCAGTATCTGGTCCTTAATTGATTTAGCTACTGGATTTTTATGGTCCCTAAAACTTTTTATGGACTACTTTTCTGGTCCCTAATTATATACTAGTATCCATTGTAAACGGATCAAATGAACATTTTAAGGACAAAAAGTCTGGTCCATAAAGACATTATAACTGGTCCCTAAAGGTTTACTTCAATAAATCTCAATTTTAATCAATAATTCTCTATAAACCATGGTCACAAAAGATAATAAAGATAAATCTTTCTATTACAAAAATTGAGTAACTTCTTGTTAATAGCAAGATGCATATATATAGTCATGATGTATGTCCCAATATCTTTTACAAAATTCCATAGCAAAAACACCTAATTTACATTCCTTGATTAGAAATATAATAATAACTTTTTGCAATAATATATCATCGCAAAACAATAGCCATCTTGTATATGTATCTCCAAAAACTGCATCTTGACTTGTAAATAATAGTCTCCAAAACCTGGAAAAAAGGGATGCAAAAGTTATTCTTCATAAAAAATAGAAAGAAACTACCAAAATGAATAGAAAATGTGGCAGACCACGTAGCAAATTGGGGAAAGTACATTCTCTCTTGAGTTAAAAGGACCGAATGGAAAAGAAAGAGAAAAGAAAAAGGAAAACATGTGTTGTTAATCACAAATAGAAACTGTGAAATCTGAAATCATAAGAAGGAAAAAATATATATTGGAACTGATTACTTGGGTTGGAGGTCTTTGAAATCAAAGCACAAGTAATTTGGCTGCGTCAGACGAACATACCAATTACTACAAATTAGTTGTAAATTCAGTAGTTTTTGGAGCGACTGACTGAAAATTTTGAATATGTTTCTGTTTGTTACTATGCTTAAATTGTCTGGTAGCAGGACGAGTTAAAAAAGTAGTTTTAACTAAGCATGTAGGATTGTGATCGCCTGGCATGATTACCACAAACTTTGGTTCCGTTTCCTATTGTCTTCTCATTTTGCAGTCCATCTCATTGGCCAACTTCTACTATCTTTTGTCTGATTGATTATCAGTCTAATGAACTAATTACTAAGGCTGAACATGATTCAATACTTGTTTAAGGCTGAACATAATTCAATACTTGTTTAAGGCTGATCTTAATTCAAGATTAGTACATCACTCAGACAAGAGCCAAAAAGAAGCAAACTACTACTAACCCGCCCCTAACACTAAACCCATCCGAATCCCCACTTCCATCTAACTCCACGTTAAATGCTGCAAAAAGCACGTTAGGAAACCAGGAAATCAAAATTATGCTTCACTAGTGGACTTTCTTGATAAATCTGGGAAACTACAAGAGGCAGAGAAAGTAGTTGAATAAATGCCAATGCAGCACAGAATTGGAGAAAATAATTTTTCAGCTTATGTGGGTGATAGGGCTTATTAGTTGGGATCTGTTAGCCCAGATGTAATGCTACTGCTAATAAATATCAAGAAGATACCAAACTTAGGAAAATGCTTACGCACCAACATGTTGAGGTAAAGATATTTCACCACCAGATGTAATGCTACTGCCTATAGTTGTTGGAAGTTCTCACTAGCATAACTGATGAAAATTGTCACTCCTATTATATCATTTCTCTTAACTTTTACTTCCATAAAGGCGGACAAATTTAAGATAAGAATAGTGAAAATAGTAAGGGTAATTGCTGTCATCCTTCAATCTAACTCCGAGTTGCTAGATGGAAGTGGAGGGTTTTTTTTTTAGTTGAACTTTTTTACCGTACTGCTTTTATACAAGGAGCTCTATGTATAAATCTACATACTGATCAAGATGTACTAGCAGACTATTTTTATATCAAAATTAGCTAGTACATCACTCAAACTGACTACTAGCAGAATACTTTTACACCGAAATTTACTAGCAAACTACTTTTACACAAAATTTACTAGAATACTACTAGCTACTTTTACACCAAACTGAATGTTTATTTCAGTTAATTTTCAGGTAATTTACTTATATTTTTTCTTATTAAAGCCATTATAGATTAATTGTCTTATGTACATGCCAGTTGTATTGAAAGTAAAAAGATGCTGGAATATGTAGAAAAGTAGCAAATGCTCATTCAGCAACCAAATGAAATAGTATTCTGAGCCAATAAATTGGAGTTTTGACCCAATACAAATTGCTTCATTTCTTTCATATCATTTTCTAATGTAGACACATGATCTTTCAAAGATTTTTTTTCTTCTCGAGTTGAACGCAACACGGATATTAGTTCAGCCTTTGAGGAAGCTCCACCTTTCAAGTCCTTTGCTTTTACTCCACCTCCAAAGCCAAAAACATGGCTACGAGTTTGAGGTCCAAAGTATTTTTCGACAATCTCTATGCTAGGAAGAGACGGTTCAGACATCACCAATTCTTGGATTTGAGCATACAAAGTATAAAATGAGTTTTTTGTCCGAACTCGTACAAACTAAAAGTAAGGTAGACGTTGAATTAACCCGTACATGTTTCTCAATTGTTTCAAAATCAACAAGTGTGTTATTTTTCTTGTGTGTCTCAAAGAAAATAGTTGTCAAATCTGGAGGTTTGCCATCTTTTCCGCCCTGCACATAAAATAAAACAATGTCAGATAGTGTCTGTGAATATTCAAAGAAAAGAATTGAGATTTTATGATAACACCTTTTGATAAATAATTTCTCTGATTGGCTTGCTACTAATGTGATGTAGCATCTTTAGCTTAGCTGTATTAGATGCGTTCCTGTTGCTTTTCGCCTATATTCGTGTAACAATATTGGATTGAAATGTTATACATAAATTGTCAAACAAAATATCATAGTATGAAAATGAAAATATATAACTAAGTATTATATGTCAAACATGAAAACTTTCTGAAGAAAAATGTTCCTTTACCAACCATTCCCATTCTTTCTTGTCTACCCCCTTTGGCATATTTTTAAGAGCCTCTTGAATTGGCTTACCCTTTACATACTTTGCAAGTAATTGTCCTCTCCATTTATTCCTTAATTCTTCCATACAACCCAAAATATGACCGCGATGAATATCCATGTCATCACTCTCAAATTGATCCTACATGTCACGACCCAAATTCCAACACACGAGATCGTGATGGCGCCTAACACCACACTTGCTAGGCAAGCCAATGTTAAAACCTAACTAACCATTTTATTTTAATAATTTGCTTAAACATGAATAAGCAATTAAAAAATGAATATCGAATCTAATATTTCCCAATAAATAACTTCATGAATAATAACCGAATAAATAAACCGAACCACGAAATAAATATGTACTAAATAACCACCCAGGGTCTGGTGTCACAATTCGCGAACTACTAAAGAGTACTACAAATAAATGAGCTGAAAGAAATATCTCTCTGTTTTGAATGAAATAAAATAATATCTAAATAAATAAGGGAAGACTCCAGGAATCTGCGGACGCCAACAAATCTACCCCGTGTCTCCATGTAAAAACTCGACTATGCTCAAAGAATCAGCTCTGACAGGTACCTGGATCTGCACAAGAAGTGCAGAGTGCAGTATCAGTATAACCGACCTTATGTACTGAGTAAGTGCCGAGCCTAACCTCGGCAAAGTAGTGAAGAGGCTAGGACAGGACACCACATAAAACCTAGACATGTATAAACATACTAGCAGCAATAATAGCAATTACATAGTTAACATTATATCCAATAATGGGAGGGGATCATGCAATGGGGAATTTAACATAAAGAGTGAGAAAAAAAACAAGACAACAATAAACAGTAATCAACAATAATTTAAAGCAACAAGAATGGAAAAGGAACTCGCACGGCACCACCCTTCGTGCTTTTACTGTCATCCTCCTTATATCATAAATAAGCATACACGGCATCACCCTTCGTACTTTTACTCTCACAATGTATTTTATTCAGGAACGACATCACCTTTCGTGCTTTAAACTCTTCCTCACAATATAATATATTTGGATCATGCACGACATCACCCTTCGTGCGTTACACTCTTCCTCACAATATAATATATTTGGATCATGCACGTCATTATCCTTCGTGCTTTACACTCCCCCTTACCAATCACAGAATCATTAATAACATACAAAGAATCATTAATAACATACAAAGAGGGATTTCGCAGGAAATCGACATTTTATCATAGTTTCTATTTTCATTTATTATTTCAATATCAATTCAATATTCACTATATTATCCATCATGGTGGAACCGGGTATCAAACTTCCAACATTTCAACAACAACGATAATCACAAGTAATAGGCTTCAACTACCAAAATAATAAGAATTTACTTTCACTCGCATGTTATGACCTTACTACAACGTATAGGTACTCGTCACCTCACATATACATTTGACTTAGCAACAAAACAGGTAAGAAGTAGTCACACAATACCTATTCCCTCAAGCTAAGGTTAGACACAACATTTACCTCGAATTCACAGGCCACTCACTGCTCAAGCAAGGCTTTTCCTTTGGAATTGGTCTTCAACTCACTTGTATCTAAACATAATTAGTTCAATATCATTAATTAGTTCTAAAGGAACTAACATTACTGAAAAATTATGATTTTCCTAAGTTTTCTAAAAAAAAGTTAAAAACCGACCCTGGGCCCGCTTGGTCAAAACTCGGGGATCGGACCAAATGTTTACCCATTCACCCCCGAGTCCGACTATGTAATTAGTTTCGAAATCCGACCACAATTCGAGGTCAAAATTTGATTTTTACCAAATTCTTTAATTCTACCCAAACCCCCAATTTCTACCATGAAAATTCTTGATTTTTGATTGGAAAGTGATGAAAAACACTGGGTAATCGAAAGAGAATAGTTTAGAATCGTTTACCAACACTTTGAGGATGAATTTGTAGGTTGAAAATTGCCTCTAGGTCTTTTTAGATCGAAAATATGAAGAAAATAGGTTCTGCCCGTTTTAAAATCTGTTATTAAATTGCTAGACATGCCTTCATCGCGTTCGCAATGGGCCTGTCGCGACCGCGGAGGGATACGGCCCAGTGGCATTCGCGTTCGCATAAAATGGCCTGCGTTTGCGAGGCTTTAATTCAACAGGTCATCGCGTTCGTGTCCCAAGCGACATGTTCACATAGAAGAAATGGGCTCCCTCCCTCAGGCCCACTCTCACGGCGCGTTCGCGTAAGCCAGTGCACGTTCATGAAGGGCATCCCACCAATGCTTCGCGTTCGCGGCCAAGGCTACACGTTCGCGTAGAACAAAATGACCCCCAGCAAATTTACTCTATGTGATTGCATATGAGGCTTTGCGATCACATAGAACAAAGCATCAGTGCACCGGAAACAGCTATGACAGCAGAATTTTATAAGTTCAAAACATCCCGTAGCCTATCTAAAACTCACCCGAGCCCTCGGGGCTCCAAACAAAATATGCACGTAAGTCTAAAACATCATACGAACTTGTTCTTGCGATTAAATCACAAAAATAACATCTAAAGCGACGATTTAACCTCAAAACTCATGTTTTTCTCACGAACACTTCAAATTCACTAACTTTTCAACCGGACGTTCGAATCACGTCAAATCAACTCCGATTCTCAGAAAATTCAACAGATAAGGCTTACATATCATAACAAACATGTACACTGAGCTCCGGAACCATAATACGGGCCCGGTACCAACGGTTTCAAACATTAATTCTCTTCTTTATTTCATCAAAAATCCAGCAAAACAATTTTCTTCAAAAATTTATTTCTAAAGCTAGGGACCTCGGAATTCTGTTCCGGTCATACGTCCAAGTCCTATATTTTACTGCGGACCTCCGGGGATCGTTGGAACACGGATCCGGTTCCCTTTACTCTAAATGTTGAACAAAGACAACTGATACTAAATTTTAAATTCCAAAAATTATTATTTTCTCATATTTTCACACAAAAAGCTTTCCGGTTTCACGCTCGGATTGCGCATTCAAATCGAGGAAAATAAAATTAATATTTTTAAGGCTAATGAGCCTGGAATGGAGTCTTTATTTATAAGATGACCCTTTGGGTCATCACAATGTCCACCTATAAAACAAACGTTCGTCCTCGAACTGACATAGAAAATTACCTGAACTGGCGAACAAATGGAGATCTACTCTTCATGTCCGACTCGGACTCCCAAGTAGCTGCCTCAACAGGTTGACCTCTCCACTACACTCGAACTGAAGGGTAACTCTTTGATCTCAACTGACGAACATTCCGATCTAAAATGACTATCGGCTCCTCCTGTTAAGTCAAATCTTTGTCCAATTGGACAGAGTTGAAATCTAACACGTGGGACGGTTCACCATGATATTTCCGGAACATAGACACATCGAATACCGGATGAAATGAGGATAATCCCGGAGTCAACGCAAGTCTATAAGCTACCTCCCCCACTCTCTCGAGAATCTCAAATGGTCCGATATACCTAGGGATCAACTTGCCCTTCTTCCCAAATCGCATAACACCCTTCATAGGCGATACCCGAAGTAATACTCTCTCTCCAACCATGAATGCCACATCATGAACCTTACGGTCGGCGTAACTCTTTTGCCTAGACTGATCTGCAGGAAGCCGATCCTATATAATCTTGACCTTTTCTAAAGCCTCCTGAACTAAGTCTGTACCCAATAACCGAGCCTCTCTCGGCTCAAACCACCCAACTGGTGATCTACACCATCTACCATATAATGCCTGATAGGGAGCCATCTGAATGCTCGACTGATAACTATTATTGTAGGCAAACTCTGCTAATGCCAAGAATTGATCCCAAGAACCTCAAAAATCAACAACACAAACATGGAGCATATCCTCCAAGATCTGAATAGTACGCTCGGACTTTCCGTCTGTCTGAGGATGAAATTTTGTGCTCAACTCAACTCGTGTACCCAACTCTCGCCGAACTTCCCTCAAAAAGTGTGAGGTAAACTGCGTACCTTGATTAGAAATAATAGACACCGGCACACCGTGAAGGCGAACAATATCTTGAATATATATCTCTGCCAATCGCTCCGAAGTATAAGTACTTGCCACTGGAAATGAAATGCGCTGATTTAGTTATCCTATCCACAATAACCCAAACGACGTCGGACTTCCTCTGAGTCCGTGGGAGTCCAAAAACAAAGTCCATAGTGATACGCTCCCGCTTCCACTCGGGAATCTCTATCTGCTGAAATAAACCACCGGGTCTTTGATGCTCATATTTCACATGTTGGCAATTCAAACAACGAGCCACATAAGCAGCAATATCCTTTTTCATCCTTCTCCACCAATAGTGTTGTTGCAAGTCCAGATACATCTGGGCAACACCAGGGTGAATAGAATACTTAGAATTGTGAGCCTCCTCAAGGATCAACTAACAAAGTCCATCAACATAAAGCACACATATACAACCCTGCATCCTCAAAACACCATCATCTCCAAATGTAACCTTCTTGGCACCACCGTGCCGAACGCTCTCCCTAAGGACCACCAAGTGCGTGTTATCATCCCGCCAATCTCTGATACGCTCGAATAAAGAAGACCGAGCAATTGTAGAAGCTAGAACATGGCTGAGCGAAATGTCCAACCTCACAAACTTATTAGCCAACGTCTGAATATTTGAAGCTAACGGTCTCTCACCATACTTATTGTCTTCCTACTCAATGCATCGGCCGCCATATTGGCCTTTCCTGGATGATACAATATAGTGACGTCATAATCTTTCAATAACTCTAGCAATATCCTCCGTCTCAAACTAAGATACTTTTATTTGAACAAGTACTGCAGGGTACGATGATCCGTGTAAACCTCACATGGCACGCCATAAAGATAGTGCCTCCATATTTTCAATGCGTGAACAATGGCGGCAAACTCCAAGTCATGAACATCATAATTCTTCTCATGAACTTTCAACTGCCGAGACGCATATGAAATCACTCTACCATCTTGCATCAATACTGCTCCAAGCCGAACACGGGAAGCATCACAATATACTGTAAAAGATCCTGAACCTGATGGCAACACCAACACCGGTGCTGAAGTTAAGGCTGTCTTAAGCTTCTAAAAGCTCGCCTCACACTCATCCAACCATTTAAATGGGGCACCCTTCTGAGTCAATCTCGTCATCGGGGCTTCTATAAACGAGAAAACCTCCACAAAATGATGGTAGTATCCCGCCAAACCCAAGAAGCTCCTGATTTCCGTGGTTGAAGTGGGTGTAGGCCAGTTCTTGACTGCCTCAATCTTCTTAAGATCTACCTGAATACCCTTTGCTAATACGATGTGACCCAAGAAAGCTACTGAATCTAACCATAATTCACACTTTGAATTTTGCATACAACTGATTTTCCCTAAAAGTCTGGAGTGCTATACGGAGGTGCTGCTCATGCTCCTCCCGACTGCGGGAGTATATAAGAATATCATCAATGAACACAATTACGATGGAATCCAGATAATGCTTGAAAACCCAACTCATCAAATCCGCAAAGGCTGCTGGGGCATTAGTCAAGCCAAAAGACATTACCAAAAATTCATAGTGCCCATACTTTGTCCAAAAGGTTGTCTTAGGAACATTGGACGCCCTAATCTTCAACTGATGGTAGCCCAATCTTAGATCAATTTTCGAAAACACACTGGCACCCTGAAGTTGATCAATTAAATCATCAATTCGCCGCAATGGATACTTATTTTTGATAGTAAACTTATTTAACTATCGGTAATCTATACACATTCTCATCGATCCATCCTTCTTCTTTACGAACAAAACTGGTGCACCCTAGGGCGAGACACTAGGACTGACGAAACCCTTATCAAGCAGGTCTTGCAACTGTTATTTTAATTCTTTAAATTCTAGTGGGGCCATCCAGTATGGAGGAATAGAAACAGGATGAGTGCCCGGAGCCACATCAATACAAAAATTGATATCCCTGTGGGGTGGCATCCCCGACAGGTCTGCAAGAAACACTTCGGTAAACTCCTGAACAATAGGCACTCACTCTATTGAAGAAATTTTGGCATTACAATCACAAATAGGAGCCAAATAAGCCAAACATCCCTTCTCAACCACGCGACAAGCCTTGGCATAAGAAATCACTCTACTGGGAGAATGACCATGAGTCCTTTTCCATTCTAATCGAGGCAACCCTGGCAAAGCTAAAGTAACTGTCTGGCGTGACTGTCCAAGATGGCATAATAAGGTGACAACCAATCCATGGCCAATATGATATCAAAATCGACCATGTCAAGAAGAAAAAGGTCTACATTAGTTTCAAGACCCTCAATAACGACTACGCACGAACGATATACACGATCTACCACAATAACACACCTCACCGGCGTAAACACATAAACATGGACACTCAAAGCGTCATGGGGAACAACCAAATACGAGGCAAAATATGATGACACATAAGAATAAGTAGACCCTGGATCAAACAAAACTGGAGCGGCTCTATTACAAACTTAAATGGTACCTGTGATAACTGCATCGGAGGAATCCGCCTCGGGTCTGGATGGAAATGCATATAATTGGGGCTGGGCCCCACCACCCTGAACTACGTCATCGGGAGGACTCCTGAAAAGTGGACCTCCACCTCTAGTGGGCTGGCCCCAACCTCTAGCGAGCTGGCCTCCACCTCTAGCATTTTGACCTCTACCTCTGGCTACCTAACCCCTACCCCTAGCTGGTTGGGCAGGTGATGCTGCAATTGGTACCGGAACTATAGCACGAGAATTCTGGTACTGAGAATTATCCAACGCACGAGGGAAATACCTAGCAATGTGCCTCGGGTCACCACAAGTATAACAAGACCTCGGCAAATGAGATCCACGACCACCTAGGGCCCTTTGGGACGTCTGATGTGCTGAATTTAATTGCTTGGAAGGATAGCCTCTACCTTGAGTACTCCCACCTCTAGATGAGGCATCACTTAATCCACCAGAATGGCGAGGTCTCTTGTCTGACCCTTAACCTCCCATCCCAAGAACCGACTCAACTCTCCTGGCCACATTGACCGCGTCATGAAAGGAAATCTTAGCCCAGTCTCTTTGTCCATCTGCAATCTGATGGGCTGAGCAAGGCCCTTAATAAATCTCCTAACTCTCTCTTTCTCTGTGGGTAACAAAAGAATAGCATGCCGAACCAAATCCACAAAGCGGTTCTCATACTGGGTAACTGTCATACCGCCTTGTTGAAGACGCTCAAACGGACGACGCTTCCCTTCTCTAGTAGTGATAGGCAAAAATTTCTCCAAAAAGAGGTGAGAAAATTAATCCCAAGTCAGAGCAGGTGACCCAACTGTCTAGTCAAAAAATAATCCCTCCACCATTTCTTGGTGAAACCAGTCATTTGAAACGTGGCAAAGTCGCCCCCATTGGTCTCCAAAATTCCAATATTACAAAGAACCTCATGAAAGCTGTCCAGATATTCATGAGGATCCTATAAAGTAGCACCACTGAACTACCCCAGCTGGGTTGGCTGCTGGGGTCTGGATTTGAGGAGTAGTCTGATAAGGAGTGTGGGTAGCAGAAGTTTGGACCCCTCCTCCAGCCTGAGATACGGCTGCTACAACAGGGAGTGCGCCATTTTGGGCTACACTCTCCATAAGGCCCACTAATTGGACAAAAGCATCCTGAAGCATCGGGGTAGCAATGAACCCCTCTGGGACCTGAGCTGGTCCAGCTGGAACAGTCTGAGCCGGAGCCCCCTCATCAATCTCAACCTGGGGCTCCACAGCTGGGTCAGCTGGAGGATCGAATTGTTGGTCAACGGAAGAGGAATCACATGTTCTCTCCATCTGCCAGAGAATAGAAGAGTTCAATCAGTATTTTTTTAGAGATATCAAGAATCGCACGACAGAGTAGAAATAAAATGATTTTGTTCCTAACTTCATAGCCTCTAAAAGATAAGTACAGACGTCTCCGTATCGATCCCTCAGACTCTATTAAGCTTGTTAGTGAATTGTGAGACCCAGGCAACCTAGAGCCCTGATACCAACTTGTCACGACCCAAATTCCCAACCCACGGGATCGTGATGACGCCTAACACCACACTTGCTAGGCAAGCCAATTTTAGAACTTAACTAACCATTTTCTTTTAACAATTTTCGTAAACATGAATAAACAATTCAAAATTAATATTGAATCTAATATTTCCCAATGAATAACTTCATTAATAATTACCGAATAAAAAAACCGAACCACAAACTAAATATGTACTATATAAGCACCCAGAGACTGGTGTCACAATTCACGAACTACTAAGGAATACTACAAATAAATGGGCTGAAAAAAAATATGTCTCTGCTTGGAATGAAATAAAATAGTATTTAAATAAATAAGGGAAGATTCCAGGAATCTGCGGACGCCATCAGATCTACCTCGTTTCTCCGTGTAAAAACTCAACTATGCTCAAAGAATCAGCTCTGACCAGTACCTAGATCTGCACAAGAAGTGCAGAGTGCAGTATCAGTACAACCGACCCCATGTACTGAGTAAGTGCCGAGCCTAACCTCGACAAAGTAGTGACGAGGCTATGACAAGACACCTTATAAAACCTGGACATGTATAAACATACTAGCAGCAATAATAGCAATTAAAGAGTTAACATTATATCCAATAATATGAAGGGATCATGCTATGGGGAATCTAACATAAGGAGTTAGAAAAAAAACAAGACATCAATAAACAGTAATCAGCAGTAATTCAAGCAAGAAGAATAGAAAAGGAACTCGCACGGCACCACCCTTCATGCTTTTACTCTCATCATCCCCATATCATAAATAAACATACACGGCATCACCCTTCGTTCTTTTACTCTCACAATGTATTTCATTCAGGCACGACATCACCCTTTGTGCTTTTACTCTCACAATTTGTTTCATTCAGGCATGGCATCACCCTTTGTGCTTTACACTCTTCCTCACAATAGAATATATTTGGATCATGTACGGAATCACCCCTTCGTACTTTACACTCCTCCTTACCAATCACAAAATCATTAATAACATACAAATAGGGATTTCGCAAGAAATCGACATTTCATCAAACTTTCTATTTTCATTTATCATTTCAATCTCAATTCAATATTCACAATATTATCCATCATGGTGGAACCGGGTACCAAACTTCCAACATTTCAACAACAACGATAATCAGAAGTAATAGGCTTAACCACTACCAACATAACAAGAATTTACTTTCACTCGCATGTTATGACCTGACCACAATGTATAGGTACTCTTCACCTCAACTATACATTGGATTTAGCAAAACAGGTAACAAGTAGTCACACAATACCTATTCCCTCAAGCTAAGGTTAGACATAAAACTTACCTCGAATTCACACGCCACTCACTGCTCAAGCACTGCTTTTTCTTTGGAATTGAGCTTCAATTTACTCGTACATAATCATATTAATTCAATATTATTAATTAGTGCTAAAGGAACTAAATATACTGAAAAATTATGGATTTCCTAAGTTTTCTTAAAAAAAGTAAAAAATCGACCCCGAGTCTGCTTGGTCCAAACTCGGGGTTCGGGCAAAATTCTGTTTACCATTCACCCCGAGCCCGAGTATGTAATTAGTTTCAAAATCGACCCCAATTCAAAGTCAAAACTCGATTTTTACCAAATTCTCTAATTCTATCCAAGCCCCTAATTTCTACCAAGAAAATTCTTGATTTTTGATTGAAAAGTGATGAAAAACATTGGGTAATCGAAACAGAAGAGTTAAGAATCATTTGCCAACACTTTAAGGATGAACTTGTAGGTTGAACATCGCCTCTAGGTCTTATTAGATCGAAATTATGAAGAAAATAGGTTTTGGCCCTTTTAAAATCTGTTATTAAATCGCTGGACAGGCCTTCATCACATTCGCGCTGGGCCTGTCACGATCGCGGAGGGATATGGCCCAGTGGCCTTCACGTTCGCGGAGCTTTAATTCAAGGGGTCATTGCGTTAGCGGCCCAAGGGACGCGTTAGCATAGAATAAATGGGCTACCTCCCACAGGCCCACTTACACGGCGCATTCGCATAAGCCAGCACACGTTCGCGAAGGGCATCCTACCAATGCTTCCCATTTGCAGCCAAGGCTACTCGTTCGCGTAAAACAAAACGACCCCCAACAAATTCACTCTACAAGATCGCATATGAAGGTTTGCGATTGAATAGAGCAAACCATCAGTGCACCAGAAATAGCTATGACGACAGACTTTTATAAGTTCAAAACATGCCGTAGCCTATCACGGGTAAATTTGCAAAAATGGTCATCATGACATAATCGAAATAAAAATAAGGGAATGCTAGACATAGGACAACCTAACATGACATAGAAATTTATACATGTGACATACGCGCCTATAAATCTGACATAACCATTTGTAAACTCAAAACATAGGCCGACAAGGCCATACAAGTATCCATATACCTGACATTTGTATACAATCCTCTAAGAGTACATAAACATCAAAAAGGTCGGGACAGGGCCCCGCCATACCAGTCAATACACGTCCCAATCATACTGACCAAATAGGAATCTTTGAAGCAAGTGGAGTGGAGCAACACCTTCCACTGAGCTGATAGCCTACTAGAAGGACTGTCAACTTGTCTATGGGGACCTGCGGGCATGAAACGCAGTGTCCCAAAGAAAAAGGGACTTCAGTACGAATAAAGTACTGACTATGTAAGGCAGAAAAGCATAACTAAGAACAGTAATGTAAAGAGAGATGTAGTAGATACAACCTGTAGCATTTGAGTGCCTCTAAGAGATAGTGACATGAAATGCCTGATACATATATATACAAAATCTTGTAAAAACATCTGCCTCTCTAGGTATCATCATCATCATATCATACCCGGCCTCGAAGAGGACTCAGTAAAAACATACCCGGCGATCATAAGGCTCGGTAAAATCGTATCCGTGGAGCTCGGTAAACCCAACTGATAAGTGGTTTCACAACAGGTTCCGTACCTGGCCGACTACAGCGCGGATCGGTAGAGTAAAATAGATACTATATATAATGCATGCTGGACTCATGGAATCATGCTCTAAACCTTTCGGAGTAACATAAGGTAGTTTCACCTTCGATTAACATTATGGAAATCATAGCATCAATATGAACTTCAGTAGGACTCGAGGATCGTACATACTTTCTTAGAATAACTTTGTAAGGAAAGAACAACATGGACAACCTTAGTAGCTAGTAGTAGGTTCATTACGAAATAACGTATCGTTTACATTGGTTTCACTTTAGATCATGCGAAAAGAATGAAGGAAGTTCCTTAACATACCTTATCACAATCTTTCCACTGACCAAGTTGAACTCACCTCTACGCACCTTAATCTACAATAACGATAATAATACTATTATTAAGTTACGAAAGGTATAACTATCGCACAACGAACGACAAGCTTATTTTGTATAAAAACAGGCAACATCTCCCCTATTATCCTTACTTCCTCCAAATTCAAGATAACACGAACAACACAAGAAAACAACAACAACAACATATATACATTATTTTCCAGCCTTATATACACCAAAAAATACTACAAAACAGCCCAACACACCGCAATCTCTTCATACACAAAACGACCACCGTAGTAGTGTCAAACAACCCGAAATGTTACGATGAACGACCAGCCCACAACTCTACATCTATATGGTGTTTCTCCACACCCTTACTACTCAAAAACTCCACAAAATAGTAGTGAAATATGCAGTACTACTCACTAGGACTCAAGGATCATACATACTTTCTTAGAATAACTTTGTAAGGAAAGAACAACATGGACAACCTTAGTAGCTAGGAGTAGGTTCATTACGAAATAACGTATCATTTACATTCGTTTCACTTTAGATCATGCCAAAAGAATGAAGGAAGTGCCTTAACATACCTTATCACAATCTTTCCACTGACCAAGCTGAACTCACCTCTACGCACCTTAATCTACAATAACGATAATAACTCTATTATTAAGTTACGAAAGGTATAACTATCGCACAACGAACGACAAGCTTATTTTGTATAAAAACAAGCAGCATCTCCCATATTATCCCTATTTCAAAGAAATTCAAGATAACACCAACAACACAAGAAAACAACAACAACATATATACATCATTTTCCAGCCTTGTATACACCACAAAATACTACAAAACAGCCCAACACACCGCAATCTCTTCATACACAAAACGACCACCGTAGTAGTGTTAAACGACCCGGAAATGTTACGATGAAAGACAAGCCCGCAACCCTACATCTATATGGTTTTTCTCCACAACCTTACTACTCAAAAACTCCACAAAATAGTAGTGAAATATGCAGCCCAACAGTAACAAAAAATAGTCCGCTACAAGTCAAATAACTCGAACTCACGGCTTCCGATCACCGTCCCATGAGCTTTAACTATTAGGAAACACATTTATCAACCGTCCTTGATGTTTAAACACTTAAATACATATTGCACGTTTCTTAACTATGAATTAACTTCCAAAATTTTAACTACAAAGAAAAAATAGAGGCGGTATAATGACACTTACGTCGTACGGATCATTTTGATATTATCGCTTCTCGATTTCATGCCCGTGATGATAATCTTCTTTGAAACCCCAGAAGAGAGATTAAGGATATGTTTATGGGTGTTCTCTGGTCGTGGTATGCTAAAAAATGAAGAGAAATCCGACCTAAGACTTATATATATCAACTTTGGAAAAGTCAAAGAGGTGCTAGCTTGGCACCCTAGCATTGGCCCATATTATGATGCTTATATCTATTTATTAAGAGGTCTTATGAACAAACGGCTAAGAGCGTTGGAAACTAAGTTCCAAGACCTTCAATTTGTTATATAATATGTCCCAATAAAACCTCATATAACACACGAAATGTATTGCTCAAAAAGCTTTAGTGAACAATCTACTTGTCACTTATGATGTCTGCGCAGTCTCGCAAGACTACAAATATACTCCTATGTCGTATCGATGAACGGTTTAATGAGTTTGAAACTTGAATCATAGATCGTCAATTTAGTTGGTAGATCATCCAATAATTCCAAGAATATTGGGAGAAAATCTTAGTTGCATTTGACCTAATTTTTAGCACATTGTGAATGTAATTTGTGAAGACCTTTGCTAACTTTTGTTCCACAACTTTCTTGACTTCAACATGACCATCATACGGCAAACATAACTCATATCATAACTTATTATCATGTAATGAACCATAGTCTCAAACTAAAGTACATGTTATAACATTCAAAACTTGTCTACATTCGACGAAACTTATTTTCATTAATTGGTTTAGCTTCTAAGCTTTCCAACCCTCTTGGTACTCATTATTAATGATCTTAAATATTTGTAACCTCCAAGGTAACATGATTAACTTACTTTATGTTCTTCCAAATATTATCTTATTTCTGATCTTACATAAATTGACTTACCAATGTTGACTAATGCACCTATCCATCTCTTAAGCAATAGCTCTTACAAATACTTTAATATTTTCTTTTCCATATAGGGAGTTGTTCGATGAATAAATCCAAAGGCTAGGGAATTCCCCCCTTTAAGCCTCTTTCTCACACCATGACTTGTGGTCGAAATTCTTCAAATCTCGTAACTGTTTCTACCTTCTTTCATGCACCCTGTACGATTCTAACCTTGAATGTGCGCCAATGCGACTCTTATCTCCTTTTTCCGTTAGCTTTTAACCAATCTCTAGGATTCACTTTGTGAACATATATAGTACTATGACAAGCTGTCCCGCTGGCATCTATAGGTGTACTAAAGTTCTTTGGTAGGTACTTTGTTGAGCTTACCACTATTATTATATCTTGTTTCATGACCTCAGTTATCTATGCTTATGGCTTTAACACAACTAGGTAGGTCATACTATACCATAACTCTTACTTCGGTTTATTATTATGGAGGCTTCCCACCCAAGTCTAGGTTACTCTCTCACCGCCTAACCTATATGTATAAATCTAAGCAATTTAATGCTTCCTTATTACCGTTCACCTTAAGAATGAAAGACTACATTCATCTCATACTTTGGAAATTTCATCCATCAATTTTTGATTCACCTTAATGTTGATCCATAATCTACTACTGATAACGTGAATCCTCTCGTAAAATACATTGTCACTAGGGCTTACGTCTCATCAGGCAACATCTGAAGTGATTTTCCTGATCCAGTTAGGGATGATACTATACTCCAATAGTTGTATTTCATAGCATCCCAATGTGATTCATCCTATGGGGTTATTCTAATCCTAGTGCAGTTCATGAAATCCTTGTTCTAAAAATCATTACTCAATCAAAGGCCTAAACGTCATCCTCTTATCATTTATCACAATTACACACTTACTTTACTACCAGGGTAGCATTCCATCTCTTCTAACTGCTCCTAGTTTTAAACTCCTATGAGTTCACTCATGCTATATTGAGCTTTTTATAACTTTATGGAAACCATAATCTCTTTTGTTGTGATGGGTTAAATCCCGAGGACTTACCTATTCTCGTCATCTTCTCACTCACATTTTCTTATCCTTACTGCTGTCTAGCTAAAACCTTGTTGCTCTATCATACTTTAGCTTGCGACCTACGCATATCTATTTATACTACTCGCACCCTTCCTTTTAACATGCTAGCACCATAGATTTCCTTTCATGCCTTCCCAATCGCCTTTAAATGTAAGCAATTACTTTTTCTGGCCGTTCTGCCACTTGCTGTATGGATACTTGGCATATCTTAATGCCCACGAATACTGAAGTTACCTGTATCTCATATGATTTCAATTATCTACTCTTGATTTTTTTCTTCTTCCCGTTCATTATCCACGATAGGTGCCACTTACTTATGGAGTATATACGATATTGTAGTGAGAAAGTTGTCATAAGACCATTTCTTCTTTAGGTCACCGTGATTATATTGAAGCCTTCTTCCTTATTTCCTCAGCTAGTCTTTCGTTGTACTACATAGTGGATTCCCTCCGACTCTTGTAAAATTACGAGCTTATTACATCATATACCCAAAGGAATTTTTGATGTTCTTACTCACCTATTATTAACCTTAGTACTTACATCCACACCCTTGTGCTCGTAAGGTTGCTTCTGAAGTAATATTTGACTATCTACCTAGTGGCATTTTCTTTTATTTTCGTAACACTTATACGGTACCTTAAGCTACCCAATCTCCTATCTTAATATTACTCAAGGATCACGATGGCAATCAGCGAGACTGAATTCCCTATGTTGGGTTTCACTACGTTTATCTTGCAAGATCTGTTGATTTATCTATGACCTCCTGTTTTGCTATAACTAGGGTCTTCCTGAATAAATTATAGACTACTCGTTGGTCCATTATTATATTTATATTATGTGTAACCTCTTTTGGGTTATTTTATTTGTCTTAACTTACCTCTCGTATGGGATCCTTATGTATCAACTGTTTATTTCAACTTATTTATCAATAGCATCGAGTGCAAACCCTTATTGATTCTCTCCAGAGTCATGCTTGCATAATGTTCTGGAGTTATATTATATCTGTAGGATCTGAACAAATGCAATCTGATTCCTTTCGCCCTTTTACCGCATTCCTCCTTTTTAATCCATAGTTACCACATCATCTTTGGAATCTTTTCACATCTTCACTGACATCACTCGCCTTGCTGTAACCCTTCTGTACCAAGCATAAAAAAATTCCTTACCCGCGAGGGTGACACTTAGTGTCACTGGCCCATATAGTCCCTTAAGCTTAACTTTAACTTTAGGGAAGTGTCTTCCTGAATGACCATTCTCCGAATTTCTCATTAATCTTCTTCCGTTGTCCATTCTATTATTGTTGGAGTGTAATCTAAAATTCTCATGATGCCGACCATTATCAAATCGATCAATCCCTAATTCATGTTTAGTTTATCTTGTTCACCAGCCCATACTGATTTCTATTACTCTAGGTCTAACTTTTCCCTTTGGCAATCACATTAGATTCACAAACTTATTTCTCGAAATGAGGATGTGAATTTATGACCTCTGCTATTTTGTTGCCTCAAGGCCTGTTACCCCTCGTCTTTTCTTTCCCTTGACTATAGATTTGATAACATTGTCATTTTTGTTTTCTACCATTTTCATCCACGTATCACATCTTACTCATAGTGCCTTATTAACTCTCTTCTTTTTTCCATGCTAAGATTTATGTCTATCACTTTATTATGAAATCTCCAACAAAATGTTCCTTAACTTTTAGCTCCCCCTACTTTATCTCACCGGTTCTTTGGGACACCTAACATTCTCTCTTTTTTTTTTACTAGGGGCAGGAGTCATGAATATTTATCCCTTCTAGGATTCCACTGCATATCTTACGAAATTTATCAACATTCTAGTATTCATATCTGACTATTCTATTATAAAGTGCACCATCTTCATGTCTCACAAGGAGATCTATTACCATGTTTGCACTATCCTTTGGAAATATTATCTAATGATAACAATCATCCACCATTTTTGTGTTACTTTAACCCTAACTGGATCCTTATATCACGTCCTTCTCTTAACTGTATTTGTTGGCTCCCATGGAGCATAACTGAGGCAGGTGTGGCCAATTGTACATACCTCTGTTACAATTGTAGGTAATTCAAAATGCTTGTATTTCTCTTCTTGAATCGTAAATACTGACAATCTTCATTAACTGGGCGCCTCATACCCTTCTTCATCTTATTTCTTTTACTTGTTGAAACTTGTATCTATCTTCTGAATCTCTCATTGCCTTTCACCATAGGCGTGGATATATTTTATTTGCGTTAGGGCTCCTTAACAAGAGGCTTAGCCATCTTAGTACATACATGATCTACTGAATACCTTATATTTACTCATCATAAGCATCGTGCAAAATCGAGTTCCTCTGACTCAACTCATTCACAGCCACATACAACCTCTTACCAATCGTCTTTCTAGATGTAGGCATCGTCGTATTATGAATAAGATAGAATTTAGGAAATTGAGTTATTACGACTGAGCTCTACCACACGATCTAGACTAAGAAGAAAGAGTGACTGTCCTAAATGCCTTGTAGCCTCCTGCATATAAGTGTGGTTGTAATGACCCGGACGGTCGTTCCGTGAGATTTACCTCATTTTCCCCATTTCTGCATTTGTCATATATTTCTAGCCTATTCTTTTTGTTATGTTGGGTCGGTTGGTTTGGGTCCGGAGTGGTCATGGTGAGAATTGAAGCATTTAGTTTCATAAAGTAGCCTAAAAGTTGAGAAAGTCAACTGAGAGTTGACTTATTGGTGAACGACCTCGGAATGCAGATTTTATGGCTCATATAGCTTCGTTAGGTGATTTGGGACTTAGGAGTGTGTTCGGAATGAAGTTTTGATGTCTGATGTAGAATTAGGCTTGAATTTGGCGAATGTTAGTTATTGGTGATTTTCGGTCAACAATCGAAAATAGGCTATCAGGGTCGGAATGGAATTTCGGAAGTTGGAGAAGGTTCCTAATGTCATTTTGGATATGTCTGAAAAATATCAGGTCAATTAGAGGTGTTTTGGTTGGTTTCGACGTAGTTGGCGAAATTTGAAAGTTTCAAAGTTCATAGGCTTGAATTTGATGTAATTTTGGTGTTTTCGTGTTGTTTTTGGTGTTTCGAAGGCTCGACTAAGTTGGAGTAACGCTATGGGGTGTGTTGGTATGTTTGATTGGGGCCCCGAGGGGCTCCAGATTGATTTCGGATGGTTGGCGGAGTGTTAAACTTGGAAAAATTGCAGCAAATGGCTGCTGGTGTATGTTTCTAGTGTTGGCCGCACCTGCAGAACGGTAGCCGCAAGTGCGATGTCGTAGGTGCAAAAGGTCATGCGCAGGTGCGAAAGGAGGTTAGGCAAGGGGAAATCCGCATGTGCGGAGGAGTGGCCACAGGTGCGAGAATTGGCCCGTTAGTGGGATTCTGCAGGTGCGCACCTGGGAACGCAGGTGCGATTAAGTGTCTGCAGGTGCATAATTTCTAGGCAGAACAGTATAAAAAGGGGCCTCCGTGAAAGTTTCTTCATTCCACCATTTTTGCATGCGGTTAGATCTCTTTTGAAGGCAACTTGAAGAGGAAATTTGTGGTTCTTTAGTGGAGGTATGTTCCCGGGTTATTAAAGTCGTTTCTATGCTATTTTCTTCGGATTCGGCTTGTAAATTGAAGGATTAAAGTAGGTAAAGGATGGGAAGAATGGGTGGAGGACTGGAAAATTCTTTTGGCAATTTGGGTAGGCAATTGTGGTCCGATTGTGATGTTTCTGGTATGTGTAGAAACGTGGGAGGACGAGGTTTCTAGTGATGTAAAATTTATTGAATTCAGAGACGTGGGTCCGGGGCTTGGGTTTGGCCGAATTTCTACATTATTGTATAATTTGATAGTTTTCGATTGGGTTGTGTTCCTTTAGAATATATTAATGATGTTAAACTTGTTTTGGCTAGATTCGCAGCAATCGGGAGCCAATTTGAGGGGCAAGAGCATAGCGGAACTAGTGTTGTGGCCCGGTAGAGGTAAGTAATGGTTATAAATCTTGTCCTGAGGGTATGAAACCTCGGACTACATATTTCTCACTAATTTTAGAGTGGCGCACAAGTCGGATGACGAGGATGTGGCGCGCACTGATTTTTTTATTGGACTAGGTCCTCTCCGCAGGCGACTAATGAGTTGCATATTCTACTCAAAACCTTATGTAAAATTATGTTCTAAAGATTGTTGAAATATTTCGGCTATAAGCCGTGTTTGGGGCCTCGTGACGATCTGTTTAGACCCCTTGGGGGCTTTTTACTGCTGTTTCCCTCACTATTTACTGATGATTTCACTCAACCACATTGTGCTTACTATTTTCGAAACTCAGCCTGATTTATATTACTTTAACATTTAAAAAAAATGATGTTTTGGGTGGAGTACCCTGTTTTACTGATTTTCCCGAGGGGCTTTTGATTGGTTCTGCTGAGTGAGGCCGAGGGCCTGATTGTGAGGATATGATACGCCACGAGGTTGCTTGATATTAGTGCTTGGGCTGAAGGAGCCCTTCCGGAGTCTTCACACACCCCCAATGAGCGCACCAAGTGCCGAGTTCTGAGTGACGAGTGATTGCGAGTGATGAGTGATTGTGAGGTGCTGAGTGACTGATTATGAGTGACTGTGAGGCATGCGCGATGGGCTACCTATGTTTTTTACTACTCTCACTCCGGACTTATGAAATATGTTTTGCCCGAGGGGCCTCTATATGATTCATTTCATTTTCATCCTAAATCTTTCGGTTTGAAGTTGTTAAAAATATGCACTCTTCAAAGGACTTTTCTGAAATGGGTTTTAAGGCATGATGACTTCATAGGTTTATGCTAATGGAAAGAAAGTCTGTGCACATTTTGAATTGATGACATTGATTTCTATATGATTTATTTCCACTTAGACTTGATTTATTTTCATTACTATTGAGTTGGCATACTCACATTACTCCCTGCAACCCTGTGTACAGATTCAGGTGGAGATACCGAGCATTAGCTATCTTTCCCGTGCGGAGCCGAATTGCGGGATATAGATGTAGTTGTTCAGCGTCCGCAGCATCTCTGTTTTCCCATCTTGTTGTATCTAGCTATTTATTCGGAGTTTTTTTTTGTATTATAATAGTATACCTTTGGCTTATATTCTCATATGCTCATGACATGTTGGCTCCGCGTTTTGGGGTTGGTGGCACTGTTATTTGGCCTAATGTATTTACTAAACTCTGTATATTTTATGAAATGCTTGAAATTTTATTGGGATTTTGAAAGAAATTATGAACATGTGATTATTGGCTAGCCTAGTTCCACGATAGGCGCCATCACAGCTGGTTTAGGATTTGGGGTCGTGACAGTTTGGTATTAGAGCCTAGGTTACATAGGACTTAACGGTCATGAGCAGGTTTAGTAGAGTCTTGCGGATCAGTACAGAGACATCTGTACTTATCCTCGAGAGGCTGCCGAACTTTTAGGAAACATTTCTATCTTTCTTGAACTCTTTCCTGCTAATCTGTTGATTTTGTAATCTGAACTTACGTTGTTCCATTCTCTCACAGATGGTGAGGACACGCAATACTGATCAGAGTGACCAGTCACCGGCAAGACCAGTGAGAGGTCGAGGCCATGGTCGAGGCCGTGGTAGAGGTAGGGGCCAGCCCGCGCAGCAGCCAGGGCATTACCATAGGGTCCCCCTATCGATTAGGATCAGGTTCCCACCGATGGTGTTCCAGCGGGACAGGCTCAGGCACCGGTAGTGCCTATGGTTATTCCGGGTCTTCAGGAGAACCTGTCTCAGATATTGACAGTGTGCACAAGTTTGGCTCAGGCAGTCGCCATGTCTTCTACTACCACCACAACTCAGGCTGGGGGAGGTAATCAGACTCCACCTGCCCGGGCACCTAAGAAGACTGCACAGGGTATTCAGGCACCGGGATCAGCCCCAACTCAGCCAGTTGCTCCGGTGCATGATTATGTGGTCCTTGCTATGCCTGAGGACGAGCATCGCAAGTTGGAGAGGTTCAGCAGACTTCAGCCTCCGACTTTCAGTGGTACATAGGGCGAGGATGCCCATGCGTTTCTAGATAAGTGCTAGAGGATACTACATACTGGGGGTATTTTGGAGACCAGTGGGGTCTCATTTGTTACATTTCAGTTTGCGAGTGCTGCCTTTACTTGGTGGGAGTCATTCGAGAGGCGTAGGCCAGTTGGTTCAGCACCTCTCACCTGGCAGCAGTTCTCCACGATCTTTTTGGAGAAGTATGTTCCTTAGTCCCATAAAGAGGAGCAGCGCAGGCAGTTTGAGCAGCTATGCCAGGGAGAGTTATCAGTTACTCAGTACGAGATGAGGTTTTTCGAGTTGGCTAGGCATGCTTCTGAGATTTCCCTACTGATAGGGAGAGGGTGAGGAGGTTTGTAGATGGTGTTTCTTATTAGCTCCGACTATTTATGACTCGGGAGAGAGTATCGAGTGCTTCATTCGAGAAGGTTGTTGACATAGCTCGAGATATTAATTTTGTTCGCCACCATGAGCGGGAGGAGAGGGAGGACAAGAGGCGTCGTGGTTCGGGCAGTTCTAGTGGTGCTCCTTTCAGGGGGATGTTTCAGCAGGGTAGGGGCCGTTCATTCAGGCCTCCTCAGTTAGTCCGCCCAGCATATAGTGGTGCATCTTCGGGGCATGGGCCCCGTGGTTCTCAGTCATGTCGTACTTCATTTTGTGCCATCCCAGCTTAGAGTGCAGCTCGAGCACCCCCAGTTCAGATTTCTTCTATGCATGAGTCTTCCAGTGGCCGTTCGGGTGGTAGGGGTTTCTATCAGTCCCTGCCTTCAACTCCAGGGAGTTTCTTTGAGTGTGGAGAGTCCGGGCACGTGTGGATGCAGTGTCCAAGCCGTTCCGGTGGATCTTCTTAGAAGAGGGGCCATCCCTCGACTTCAGCTCCAGTCACTACACCACACGCCCAGGCAGCTAGGGGTGGTAGTCAGTCAGCCCGAGGCCGCCCTAGAGGGGAGGTCGAGCAGGGGGAGGTCAGGCTCGCATGTATGCATTTCCAGTCAGGCCAGATGCTATGGCCTAAGATGTCGTGATCGCAGGTATTGTCTCAGTCTGTTGCCGAGATGCCTTGGCTTTATTTGACACTGGTTCTACATATTATTATGTTTCTTCATATTTTGCCCATTTTCTGGATGTGCCCTGTCAGTCTCTAGTCACCTCTGTTCATGTGTCGACTCCGGTGGGCGATACTATTGTTGTGGACCGTGTGTATCAGTCGTGCATGATGTCTATTGGGGGTGTAGAGACCCGAGTGGACCTACTGTTACTTAGCATGGTCGATTTTGATGTGATATTGGGCATGGATTGGTTATCTGCATGTCATGTTGTTCTTGATTGTCATGCTAAGACCGTGACCTTAGCCATGCCAGGGTGTCCGAGGGTTGAGTGGAGAGGTTCTTTTGAGTATATGCCTAGCAGGGTGATTTCCTACCTGAAGGCTCAGCGCATGGTTGAGAAAGGGTGTTTATCTTATTTGGCGTTTGTGAGGGATATCATTGGTGAGACTCCCGCTATTGATTCAGTTCCTGTGGTCCGTGAATTTCCAGATGTGTTTCCTACAGACCTGCAAGGCATGCCACCTGATAGGGATATTGATTTTGGTATTGACCTTGTGTCAAGCACCCAGCCTATTTCTATTCCACCTTCTCGTATGGCACCAGCGGAGCTAAAGGAATTGAAGGAGCAACTTTAGGAGCTCTTGGATAAGGGGTTCATTCGGCCTAATGTGTCACCTTGGGGTGCACCGGTGTTCTTCGTGAAGAAAAAGGATGGGTCTATGCGAATATGTATTGATTATCGGCAGCTGAACATGGTTACGGTGAAAAACCTGTATCCCTTGCCCTGCATTGATGATTTGTTTGACCAGCTTCACGGAGCCAGAGTGTTTTCCAAGATTGACTTGAGATCTGTGTATCATCAGTTGAACATTCGGGATTCTGACATTCCGAAGGATGCTTTCAGGACCAGATATGGTCATTATGGGTTCTTGGTTATGTCATTTCGGTTGACCAATGCCCCAACGACGTTCATGAAATTGATGAACAGCGTCTTTCAGCCTTACCTTGATTCTTTCGTCATTGTGTTCATTGATGACATCCTGGTTTATTCTCGTAGCCAGGAAGAGCATGCTCAGCATTTGAGAGTTGTGTTACAGAGGTTGAGGAAGAAGAAGCTTTATGAAAAATTCTCCAAGTGTGAGTTTTGGATTGGTTCGGTAGCTTTCTTGGGGCACGTGGTGTCTAGTGAGGGTATTCAGGTTGATCTGAAGAAGATAGAGGTAGTGCAGAGTTGGCCCAGACCGTCCTCAGCTACAGATATTAGGAGTTTTCTTGGTTTGGCGGGATATTACCGTCGTTTTGTGGAGGGATTCTCTTCTATTGCTTCGCCTTTGACAACATTTACCCAGAATGGTGCTCCATTCATATGGTTTGATGAGTGTGAGGAGAGCTTTCAGAAGCTTAAGTTAACATTTACCACAGCTCCGGTACTAGTTTTGCCTACTGGTTCGGGTTCTTACACAGTCTATTGTGATGCTTATAGAGTTAGTTTGGGAGCGGTATTGATGCAGGACGGTATGGTGATGGCCTACGCATCTAGACAGTTAAAGGTGCACGAGAAGAATTATCCAGTGCATGATCTTGAGTTAGCTGCTATTGTTCATGCCTTGAAGATTTAGCGGCATTATTTGTATGGAGTGCAGTGTGAGATTTTCACTGATCATCGTAGTTTGCAGTATCTGCTGAGGTAGAAGGACTTGAATTTGTGTCAGAGGAGGTGGTTGGAGCTTCTCAAGGATTATGACCTCACTATCTTATATCATCCGGGGAAGGCCAATGTAGTGACCGATGCCCTGAGGCGTAAACCAGAGAGTTTGCGGAATCTATCATACCTTCCAGTAGAAGAGCGGCCATTAACCCTTGATGTTCAGGCCTTAGCGGGTCGGTTGGTGAGATTGCATCTATCAGAACCCCCGCCGGTGTTGGCTTGTGTAGCCTCCAGGTCCTCTCTTTACGATCAGATTAGAGCACGCCAGTATGATGATACATATTTGCTTGTTCTTCAGGACAGGGTCCATCGCGGTGATGCCAGGGATATGGTTATTGGTGATGATGGGGTCATGAGGATGCAGGGCCGTATTTGCGTGCCCAATGTAGATGGGCTTCGAGATTTGATTCTAGCTGAGGCCCATAGTTCGTGGTATTCCATCCATACGGGTGCCGCAAAGATGTATCAGGATTTGAGGCAGCATTATTGGTGGAGGCAAATGAAGAAAGAAATTGTTGAGTTTGTGGCTAGGTGTCTCAACTGTCAGCAGGTCAAGTATGAGCACCAGAGACTAGGTAGATTGCTTCAAAGATTTGATATTTCGGAGTGGAAGTGGGAGCGGATCACCATGGACTTTGTAGTTGGGCTCCCACGGACTTCGGGGAGGTTTGATGCTATATGGGTGATTGTTGATCGGCTGACCAAGTCCGCGCACTTCATTCCTATTGGTACTACTTATTCTTCGGAGAGGTTAGCTGAGATTTATATTAGGGAGATTGTCCGATTGCATGGGGTTCCAGTTTCTATCATTTCCAACAGAGGTACTCAGTTCATATCTCAGTTTTGGAGAGCCGTGCAGAGAGATTTGGGTACTAAGGTTGAGTTGAGCAAATCGTTTCATCCTCAGACCGACGGGTAGTCAAAGCGTACCATTCAGATTTTTGAGGATATGTTGCGTGCTTGTGTGATTGACTTTTGTGGTTCATGGGACTAGTATCTGCCACAAACGGAGTTTGCATATAATAACAGCTATCAGTCGAGTATCCAGATGGCTCTGTATAAGGCTTTATATGGTAGGAGGTGCCGATCTCCGGTTGGTTGGTTTGAGCCAGGCGAGGCTTGGCTATTGGACACAGACTTGGTTCAGTATGAGTTGGGCAAGGCAAAGTTGATTCAGGAGCGGCTTCGCACGACGCAGTCTAGGCAGAAGATTTATGCGGACCGGAAGGTCCGAGATGTGTCTTTCATGGTTGGGGATAAGGTGTTGCTGAAGGTGTCGCCCATGAAGGGTGTTATGAGATTTGGGAAGAGGGGGAAGGTGAGTCCCAGGTTCATTGGGCCATTTGAGGTGCTTCAGAGGGTTGGGAAGGTGGCTTATAAGCTTGCTATGCCTCCTAGTCTATCGAGTATTCATCCGGTATTCCATGTTTCGGTGCTCCGGAAGTATGTTGGTGACCCGTCTCATGTTTTGGACTTCAGCACGGTTCAGCTCGAGGGTGATATGTCATATGAGGTAGAGCCAGCGGCTATGTTGGGTCGACATGTCAGGAAGCTAAGGTTTAAGGATATACTTTCAGTGAAGGTTCTGTGGAGAGGGCAGCCGGTGGAGGATGCCACCTGGGAGACTGAGAAGGAGATGCGGGACAAATATCCTCACTTATTCGAGACTCCAGGTATGTTTCTAGACCCGTTCGAGGACGAATATTTGTTTAAGAGGTGGAGGATGTAACGACCCATCCGGTCGTTCCGTGAGATTTACCTCGTTTTCCCCATTTCTGCATTTGTCATATATTGCTAGCATGTTCTTTTTGTTGTGTTGGGTCAGTTGGTTTGGGTCCGGAGTGGTCATGGTGAGAATTGAGGCATTTAGTCTCCTAAAGTTGCCTAAAAGTTGAGAAAGTCAACTGAGATTTGACTTATTGGTGAGCGACCTCAGAATGCGGATTTTATGGCTCAGATAGCTTCGTTAGGTGATTTGGGACTTAGGAGTGTGTTCAGAATGATGTTTTGATGTCCGGTGTAGAATTAGGCTTGAATTAGCGAAAGTTAGTTTTTGGCGATTTCCGGTCGGCAGTGGAAATAGGCTATCTGGGTCGGAATGGGATTTCAGAAGTTGTAGCAGGTTCCTAATGTCATTTTGGATAGGTCTGCAAAATATCAGGTCAATCGGAGGTGGTTTGGTTGGTTTCGGCGTAGTTGGCAAAATTTGGTAGTTTCAAAGTTCATAGGCTTGAATTTGATGTAATTTTAGTGTTTTCGTGTTGTTTTTGGTGATTCGAAGGCTCAACTAAGTTGGATTAATGCTATGGGGTGTGTTGGTATGTTTGTAAATTGAAGGGTTAAAGTAGGTAAAGGATGGGAAGAATGGGTGGAGGATTGGAAAATTCTTTTGGCAATTTGGGTACGCAATTGTGGTCAGATTGTGATTTTTCTGGTATGTGTAGAATCGTGGGAGGACGAGGTTTGTAGGGATGTAAGACTTATCGAATTTTGAGATGTGGGCCCGGGGCTCGGGTTTGGCCGAATTTCGAGTATATTGTATAATTTGATAGTTTTCGATTGGGTTGTAGTCCTTTAGCATATATTAATGATGTTAAAATGGTTTTGGCTAGATTCGGAGCAATTGGGAGCCAATTTGAGGGGCAAGAGCATAGCGGACTAGTGTTGTGGCCCGGTAGAGGTAAGTAATGGTTATAAATCTTGTCCTGAGGGTATGAAACCCCAGACTACATATTTCTCACTGATTTTAGAACGGCACACATGTTGGATGACGAGTATGTGGCGCGCACTGATTTTTGGATTGGACTAGGTCCTCTCCGCAGGCGACGAATGAGTTGCATATTCTACTCAAAACCTTATGTCAAATTATGTTCTAAAGAATGTTGAAATATTTGGGCTATAAGACGTGTTTGGGGCCTCGTGCGGATATGTTTAGACCCTTTGGGGGCTTTTTACTGCTGTTTTTCTCACTATTTATTGATGATGTCACTCAGCCACATTGTGCTTACTGTTTTCGTAACTCATCCTGATTTACACTACTTTGAGTTTTGAAAAAATGATGTTTTGTATCGAGTACCTTGTTTTACTGATTTGCCTGAGAGGCTTTTTGAGTGGTTCTGCTAATTTAGGCCAAGGGCCTGATTGTGAGAATATGATACGCCACGTGGTGGCTTGATATTAGCGCTTGGGCTGAAGGAGCCCCTCCGGAGTCTGCACACACCCCCAGTGAGTGCACTGAGTGCCGAGTGACGAGTGATTGGGAGGCATGAGTAACTTTGAGGTGCTGGATTGACTGATTATAAGTGACTGTGAGGCATGCCCGAGGGGATGATTATGATATATGTTTTGCCCAAGGGGATACCTATGATTTTTACTACTCTCACTCTGGACTTATGAAATATTTTTTGCCCGAGGTTCCTCTATATTATTCATTTCATTTTCATACTAAATCTTTCTGTTTGAAGTTGTTAAAAATATGCATTCTTCAAAGGACTTTTCTGAAGTGGGTTTTAAAGCATGATGAATTCATATATCTATGTTTATAATGTTGGAAAGAAAGGTTGTGCATATTTTGAATTGATGACATTGATTTCTATGTGATTTCTTGCCACTTAGACTTGATTTATTTTCATTACTACTGAGTTGGCGTACTCACATTACTCCCTGCACCCCTGTGTGCAGATTCAGGTGCATATACCGAGCATTAGCTATCTTTCCCGTGCGGATCCGGATTGTGGGATATAGAGGTAGTTGTTCGCCGTCTGCATCATCTCTGTTTTCCCATCTTGTTGTATCTAGCTATTTATTCGAATATTTTTTTTTTGTATTATAATAGTATACCTTTGGTTTATTTTCTTAGATGCTCATGACATGTTGGCTCCGGGTTCTGGGGTTGGTGGCACTGTTATTTGGCCTAATGTATTTACTAAACTCTGTATATTTTATGAAATGCTTGAAATTTGATTGGTATTTTGAAAGAAATTATGAACATGTGATTATTGGCTAGCCTAGTTCCACGATAGGCGCCATCACAGTCGGTTTAGGATTTGGGGTCGTGACAGTGGTGCACAACACACCCATAAACAAGAATCTACTAGACACGGCTTGTAGACATCCCTAGGACAGAACGGCGGGCACCCGGTACCTTACTCAACCGAGTACCAACATAACATATCTTTCTTATCATACTATCACAGGTAAATGTGCCAAATTGGTCATCATGACATAATCGAAATAAAACATAAGGGAATGCTAGACAAAGGGCGACCTAACATGATATAGAAACTTATACATTGACATACGCGCCTATAAGGCTGTCATGACCATTTGTAAACTCAAAACATAGGCCGACAAGGCCATAAAAGTATCCATATACCTGACATTTGTATACTATCCTCTAAGAGTACATAAACATCAAAAAGGTCGGGACAGGGCCATGTCATACTAGTCAATGCATGTCCTAATCATATTGACCAAATAGGCAACTCTGGAGCAAGTTGAGTGAAACAACACCTTCCACTGAGCTGATAGCCTGCTAGGAGGATGGTCAACCTATCTATCGGGACCTACGGGCATAAAACATAGCATCCCCAAGAAAAAGGGACGTCACGAATAAAGCACAGAGTATGTAAGGCAGAAAAGCATAACTAAGAACAGTAATGTAAAGAGTGATGTAAGAGATACAACCTATAGCATCGGAGTGCCTCTGAGAGATAGTGACATGAAATGCATGATACATATATATACATAATCTTTTAAAAACATCCGCCTCTGTGGGCACCATTATCACCATATCATACCCGGCCTCGAAGAGGACTCGATAAAAACATGCCCGGCTATCATAAGGCTCGGTAGAATCATATCCAACAACATGGAACTCGGTAAACCCAACTGATGAATGGTTGCACAATAGGTGTCGTACCCGGCTGACTATAGCGCGGATCGGTAGAGTAAAATAGATACTATATATAATGCATGTTGGACTCATGGAATCACGAACTAAACCTTTCGGAGTGACGTAAGGTAGTTGCACCTTCGATTAACATTATGGACATCATACCATCAATATGAACTTCACTAGGACTCAAGGATCATACATAATTTCTTAGAATAACTTTGTAAGGAAACAACAACATGGACAACCTTAGTAGCTACGAGTAGGTTCATCATGAAATAGCGTATCGTTTATGCTCGTTTCATTTTAGATCATGCCAAAAGAATGAAGGAAGTGCCTTAACATACCTTATCACAATCTTTCTACTCCCCAAGTTGAACTCACCTCTTCACACCTTAATCCAAAACAACGATAATAATACTAACATTAAGTTATGAAAGGTACAACTATCGCACAACGAACGACAAGCTTATTTTGTATAAAAACGGGCATCATCTCTCCGATTATCCTTACTTCCTCCAAACTCAACATAACACAAACAACAAAAGAAAACAACAACAGCAACATATATACATTGTTTTACAGCCTTATATACACCACAAAATACTACAATACATCCCAAAACACCGCAATCTCTTCATACACAAAACGACCACTGTAGTAGTGTCAAACAACCCGGAAATATTATGACGAACGACCAGTCCACCAGCCTACATCTATATAGTTTTTCTCCACACCCTTCCTCCTCCAAAACTCCACAAAACAGTAGTTAAATAAGCAGCCCAATAGTAACACAAAAGAGATCACAAAATAGTCCGCTACAAGTTAAATAACTCGAACTCACGGTTTTCGATCACTGTCCCGTGCGTTTTAACTATTAGGAAACACATTTATCAACCTTCCTTGATATTTAAACACTTAAATACAGATATTACATGTTTCTTATCAATGAAGTACCTTCCAAAACTCTAACTACAAAGAAAAAAGAGAGGCGGTATAATGACACTTACGTCGTAGGGAACATTTTCATGTTATCGCTTCTCGATATCATGTCCGGGATGATAATCTTTTTTGAAACCCTATAAGAGAGCTTAGGATATGTTTATGGGTGTCTTTGGTCGTGGTTTTCTGAAAAATGAAGGGAAAGCCAACCTAAGATTTATATATATCAACTTTGGAAAAGTTAAAGAGGTGCTAGCTTGGCACCCTAGCATTGTCCCATCTTCCGACACTTATAATTTTTTATAAGGATGTCATATGAACGAACGGTTAAAATGATTGGAAAATAAATTCCAAGACCTTCAATTTGGTATATAATATGTCCCAATAAAACCTCAGATAACACACGAAATATATTGCTCAAAAAGCTTTAGTGAACCAACTACTTGTCACTTATGATATCTGTGCAGTCTCGCAAAACTGCAAATATCTCTCTACTCATATATCGTATCGATGAACGATTTAATGCTTTTGAAACTAGAGGCATAGATCTTAATTTGGTTGGTAGATACTCAGATAATTCCAAGAATATTGGGAGAAAGTTTTAGTTACATTTGACCTAATTTTCAGCACATTATAAATGTAATTTGTGAAGACCTTTGCCAACTTTTGTTCCACAACTTGCTTGACTTCAAAACGTAGCACATGACCATCATACGACAAACATAACTCATAGAATAACCTCCTTATCATGTAATGAACCATAGTCTCACCCTAAAGTACATGTTATAACATTCCAAACTCGTCTACTTTAGAGGAAACTTATTTTCTTCAATTGGTTTAGCTTCTATGCTTTCCAACCCTGTTGGTACTCATTATTCATGATATTAAATATTTGTAACCTCCAAGGTAACATGATTAACTTACTTTATGTGCTTCCAAATATAATCTTATTTCTGAGCTTACATCAAATGACTTACGACGTACTCTCACGTACGAAAACATGGGGTGTAACACTCGGGGCTCCAAACCAAACACGCACGCAAGTCTAAAACATCATACGGACTTGCTCGTGCGATTAAATCACAAAAATAACATCTAAAGCCACGAATTTAACCTCAAAACTCATGTTTTTTCTCAAATACACTTCAAATTCACTAACTTTTCAACCGGATGTCTGAATCACGTCAAATCAACTCTGATCTCACCAAATTTCACAGATAAGACTTAAATATCATAACAAACCTGTACCGAGCTCCGGAACCAATATATGGGCCCGATACCAACAGTTTCAAACATTAATTCATTTCTTTATTTCATTAAAAAACCAGCAAAACAATTTTCTTCAAAAATTGATTTCTAAAGCTAGGGACCTCAGAATTAAGTTCCGGACATACGTCCAAGTCCCATATTTTACTGCGGACTTTCCGGAATTGTTGGAACACGGATCCGGGTCAGTTTACTCAAAATGTTGAACAAAGTCAACTAAAACCAAATTTTAAATTCCAAAAATTATTATTTCTCATATTTTCACACAAAAAGCTTTTCGGTTTTACGTTCGGACTGCGCACACAAATCGAGTTAAATTAAATTAATCTTTTTAAGGCTAATGATCCTGGAACGGAGTTTTCATTTGTAAGATGATCCATTGGGCCATCACACTACAATAAAATAATTTTTTTAGAAGATTAGAGTATGTGAAAAGATCTTCGGGAGCAAAGTAAAATTTAGAATTTTCGTTAAGAGTATCAAGGCATACTATGCAATATATATAATTCAATAACATTAGAAAAAAATAATTACTAGGAAACATCAGTGTTTTTGGCATTATAGAGATGATTCCTTACAAAAATATAGTTGAAACCTAAATAGTCTAACAAAACTGCCTCACTTGCCCATTCTGTCTGATAAGCACTTCTCATCTGCAAGTTGTGGGAAGATTTTTGCAAATATACAAGGTTGGAAGTGGGTAATAGGTATATAATAATGTTTTGGACAGTAGTACTTTGGAGAACGTAGATCAATATTTGGACTTTATTGAGATGCTATTTAAGACAAAATTAAATCTATTTGCTTATTTAGGAAAAATACATCGTGATATATGGACTGAAAATAATCTAATCCCTATAAGCACACTTTTAGGGACCAGATTTTAAACTCGCTAAATCTTGGTCCCTAATAACCCTTTTTCTTGTAGTGTAGGCCCTTCCTGAATTAACTACTAACTACTCATTGGCCCATTCTCATATTAATATTCCGCGTAATCTTTCTTGGATCATTTACTTTGTCTTACTTACGTCCCTTACTGGCCCCTTATCTATCAAGAACATCTCGGGCAGGAACCCTTACTTCCACTCCTTGACATCGTGTTTACATAATGTTCTGGAATCATATCATATCTGTAGGATTTGAATAAGTGCAGTTTCATCCCTTTTTCAATTTTATCGCATTCTTCATTTACCATTCCATAATTACTATAACCGCTTAATTCGGACGTAATGTCACATCACTGCATATTCTCCCCCTTTAAGAGAGTACTAACATTTAGTGCTACGATGACCTTATATATAGATGTTTTACCTCTTCATTTTTTGCTTCTTTTCACATCATCGATGAACCTTACTTGCCTTGCGGTATTCTTTCTGTACCAAGGATATCCAAATTTCCTTACTCACGTGGGTGAAATTTAATATAAATTGTTAGCTTTGCTAACAATGCTTGATTTAGGGAAGCGTTTTGCTGAATCACCATTCTCTGAATTTCTCATGAATCTTCTTCTGTTGTCCACTCTATTATCGCCGGAATGAAATATAAAATTCCCATGATACCGACTATTATCAAATCACTCAGCCCTTAATTCATGTTTAGTTTATCTTGTTCATCAGTTCATACTGATTTCTATTATTCTAGGGTCTAAATTTTTCTTTTGGTAATCACGTTAGAGTCACGACTTATTTTTCAAAATGAGGATATGACTTTATGGCTGATATTCTTTTGTTGTCTCAAGGCATGTCACCTCTCATCTTTTCCTTCACTTGACAATAGACTCCATAATACTGTCATCTTTTTGATCTACCGTTGTCATCCATGTATCATATCTTACTTATAATGCGTCATTGACTCTCTCATATATGCCTATCACTTTATTCTGAAGACATCAACAAGACATTCTTTTGCTTTTAGCTCCCCTTTACTCCATTTAGTGGCTCTTCAGTTTGCTCAACCTTCTTGCTCTACTAGGAACGGAAGCCACACTAAGGTTAATTTATCCATTCCAAGCTTTTAGTGCCTATCTTCTGAATTTTTTAATCATGCTAGTATTCACAGCTAATTGTAATATTCTAGAGTGCACCATCTGGGTGTCTCACAAGGAAGTCTATTAGCACCTTTGTAATATCTTTCGAAAATGTCAACTAACTCAAACAATCCATACATCATTTTGGGTTACTCTAACCCCAGTCGGATTCTGATATCCTGTACTTCTCTTAAACTATAATTGTTATCCCTCATAGGGCATAACTAAAATTGGTGTGACCAATTGTACATACCTTTGTTACTGTCGAATGTAACTTAGAAGCCTTGTATTGCTCTACAGTAATTGAAAATTTTGGATAATCTTCATTAATTGGGTACCTCATACCTGCCTTCGCCTTGCTTCTGTTATCTGTTGAAACTTATACCTTTACCTTCTAATACTACCATGGCTTGCAATTTGTGGGGTATATTAGATATCCCCGTCTTAGGGTCTTAAGTGGGAAATCCGCACATCTGCTATGCACGATATGATAGGGCCACATTGTCACGAATTCTCTCTACTAGTGCCCTTACCTGCTGTTACACTAGCCCTCTGGCTAGCTGTAATTTTTCAAATTGCAAGCATCTCTATAATTAGCAAACATAAGTCTTCACTCGAACTCTTATGTCTCATCTCTATAGCACGACGTGGATTTGAAAGAAGGGTAACATACTCCAAAATGCCTTGTATCTTCTTGTTTATATAATGTAGTGCACAACACAACTATAAACAAGGCTCTACTAGACACGACTTGTAGACTCCCTATGACAGAACTACTCTAATACCAATTTTGTCACGCTCCAAACCTGGAGAGGTGTGACCGGCAGCCGGTTCCATACTCGACCAGATGTACCACTCTGTAACTATAAACTCTAGAGGGGTAACCCTCACATAGGCCGATAAGGCCATATTTTGAATCGTCTAAAAATAACGCCTCTCTCATCCGTGGGGTAAACATACCCAAAATCTGATATATAAAACTGTGAAGGCCGACGAAGCCGCCATGAACATCTACTGATATATAAAATATACAAGACTCATCTACAAGACTCTAGAGATAACTTAACTGTACCATGGTCGGGATAGTGCCTCGACCTACACATCAAATCTGTATATAAAAAATGGACTACAAGGTCTAGACCTGGTAACTCCGAGGAAGTGGAGCTTACCAACCAAGCTGATGTTTGGCTTTGTCTGGTGGGAGGGTCTGTCCAAATGTCAATGAGGATCTGCAGGCATGAAGTACAGCGTCCCCGACAAAAGGGACGCCAGTACAAAATAATGTACCGAGTATGTAAGACAACAGAATAACTGAAAACTGAAAGTGAACTGGTAATATAATAACTGAAAGTAACTGGGATTCAAAGATAATCTGAAGATATGCTTACCTACTGATACTGACTCAACTCTCTCAATATAGTAAGTCAAATAGATGTTCGACCTTATAAGGTTGGGTATATGTAACTGCTCTGCCGTAGTAGGCTCGCTCATAGGCACTCGGCCACAGTAGGCTCGGTATATAACTTACCATCTGACCGGATGTTGGCCAATAGGGGCCTGCCCACCGATTATAGTTCGATGGTGGTGAAAATATTATAATACTATATATATATATATATATATATATATATATAACCTATTATTTCTTGACTGGAACAGGACATTACTCAATTGAATATAAAGTCCCGATAAGGGAGAATACTGTAAGTTATGAGACTTAGGATAATGTATGTAAATTCGGGAGTAGGAACTTATCTTTATGTCTCGTTATCAAACACATGTAGTTACTGGATCATGCCAAAATGAAGGAAAGGTTTAGCCTTAACATACCTTAGTCGATTCTCTTGACAATCCCTCTAACAGGCGTCAATTGCGGCAATTCACGTAACGGCGGATCGAAGTAGGGAAAAATCAGTATGATATTCTTTAGAAAGATTGTACCGTGCTCTCTTAGAATTGAAATTTTCGTTGCTATTACTGTGATGACCCAAAAGGTCATCCTGTATACTTCTAGCTAATTCTATGATCCGAGGTCGGGAAAACCTCATTCTAACTTACCTTGATTTGCGTGTAAAGCCCGGGCGTGTAGCCGGGAAGCCGTTATGCGAAAAACTGAAAAAAAGGATATTTTTTGTTGAAATTTGGATAAAGTTGACTTTGGTCAACATTTTTGGTAAACGGACCCGGAGGGTCCATAGGAAAATATGGGACTTGGGCGTATGACCTGAATCGAATTCCGAGGTCCCAAGTCCGAGAAATAATTTTTTAAAAGAAATTATTTTCTGAAAAATATAAGATTTTTTGAAAATGAAATTCTATGTGAAACCTGTGGTATCGGGCCCGTATCTTGGTTCTGGATCCCGGTACAGGTTCGATATAATATTTGTGTCATATTTGTAAAGTATTGTAAGAAATAAACTTCATTACATGTGATTCGGACTTAAATGCAAAATTTGATGTTTAAAGAAGTTTTGAGGATTTAATTGATTTTCGGTTTGATTCGTCGTTTCGGTGTTATTTTATGTGATTTGAAACCTCGAACGAGTCTGTGTTAGGTTATATGATTTGTTTGTTTGATAAGATGGGGTCCCGGGTGCTCGGGTACATTTCGGATGGACTTCGGACCATTTTCTCCCATTTTTGAACTGCTATTTCTGGTGTCTGTTGCCCTCTTTCACGATCGCGTAGCCCAAGCCGCGATTGCATAGTGTTCTGTTTGCCCCGCCCATTTTTCCTACATCGCAATCGCAGTGATTCTTTCGCAATCGCGATGTGTCCCTGCTGGTCGCCCAAACTTTGTTCTTCACGTTCGCATTCTTCAGTACGCGATCGCATGGCTTCCTGTTCTCCTCCTCCGCGTTCGCGAACTCCTTGCCGCGTTCGCGATGAACAACCAAGGCAACTTTCCTCTCTCTTCTAAGCGATCGCAAACCATGTTCCGCGATTCATTTAACGTCTGGGCAGAATATAAGTTTTCATTAACGAGGGTTAAGCCATTTTTATCATATTTTGACTTCTAGAGCTCGGTTTTTGGGCGATTCTTTGAGAGTTTTTCAGACAAATCTAATGGGTAAGTGTTCTTCCACTATAATTAATTATATTTCATGAATTTGTTCTTGTTTTTATCATTTAATTTGTGTTTTGGGTTGAGGGAATTGTGGGTTTTGAAAGACCAAATGTTATCGGAATATGATAAATTTAGTATGGGTGAACTCGTATCAGAATGGGTAATCGGAATTTGTAAAAATTTTCGGGTTCCGAGGTGCGGGCCTAGGGGTCAACTTTTGGGTTGACTTTTATAATTTTGTAAAGATTGAAACTTTATTATTCAGAATCGTTCTTTATACGTTTTATGTGTATTTTTAAGTTGTTTTAGTTGATTGTGAGCCGTCCGGATGTCTTCCGCCCGAGAAGTCTATTTTTGAGTACCGGGTTGTCGTCTTTGAGATAAGTATCTTGCCTAACCTTGTGTGGGGGAACTACCCCTTAGGATTGAGTCTTCTTTGTTGATTGTAGTCCATGTATACAAAGTGATGAGTGCGTACTTGGACTTATTTGCTAATAGATTGGCCTTTTAGGATTCGTAGGTTCTTATGTTACATGTGTATGAGTTGTAATTGTTACGTTTGAATCCTTGGTTGTTAATTTCATCATTTCCTGCTTAAATTAGAATTACTTGCTTTTGGATTGCTTTATTGACTATTTGATCTTAATTGACTTAATTGAACATCTTACCACTCTTATCTTCATGCTATACTTGCTTCCTAAAACTGCCAAATTGACTATATTTGTGTTATCTAGCTTTATAGTTGTTTAGCCGTAGTTAGAACATTCATTCGTTGGTGTCAAGCATGCCCGTGAGTCTTACATTGTGCTTTATATGATTTTTTCCTTATGTGCTACTTGGACCTAGTTGATAAACATTTATGTTGTTGGTGTTTTCTTGATGTTGCCTATTATTGGGCCCTTGTTTGAGCTGAGTTTTATTTCGTAAAGTTAATTGTTTAGGAGAGATTGGTTATAGTTATTTCCCTTGCCAGGATGATGTTATTTTCATTGTTGACACCCTTGCCGGGATAGTATGATTTCTATTGTTGCTTACACTTTTAATGATAATGTTTGCCTAGTTGACCTTGCTGGGATGTTGTGATTTATGGTTCTTATCGTTGATTTCCGGATGTTGTGATTTATGGTATTTATATTTTATTTCCCTTCTTAAATTGTTGTTTATGTTATTTTAGCACGAGGGGACATACCGTTCCGTGTTTATGTTATTTTAGCACGAGGGAACATTCTGTGCCGAGTGTTTGTGAGGTTATGCACGAGGGGAGAGATTCTTAAATGCAAAATTTGATGTTCAATGAAGTTTTGAGTAATTTCATTGATTTTTGGTTTGATTCATCGTTTCGGTGTTATTTTATGTGATTTGAAACCTCGAACGAGTCCGTGTTAGGTTAAATAACTTGTTTTTGTGATAAGACGGGGTTCCGGGGGCCTCGGGTGCATTTCGGATTGATTTCGGACCATTTTCTCACATTTCTGAACTGTTGTTTCTCGTGTCTGTTGCCCTCTTTCGCGATCACGTAGCCTAAGCCGCGTTCGCGTAGTGTTCTATTTGCCCCGCACATTTTTCCTTCATCGTGATCGCAGTGATTCTTTCACAATCGCAATGTGTCCCTACTGGTCGCATAAACTTCGTTCTTTGCGTTCACATTCTTTAGTACGTGATCGCATAGCTTCCTGTTCTCCTCCTCCGCGTTCGCGACAAACAACCTGGGAAGCTTTTCTCTCTCTTCTTCGCGATCGCAAACCATGTTCCGCGATCGCGATTCACTTAACGTCTATGCAGAATATAAGTTTTCAAAAACGAGGGTTAAGCCATTTTTATAATATTTTGACTTCTAAAGCTCGGTTTTGGGCGATTGTTTTAGGTTTTTTCGCACAAATCTAAAGGGTGAGTTTTCTTCCACTATAATTAATTATATTTCATGAATTAGTTCTTGTTTTTATCATTTAATTTGTGTTTTGGGTTGAGGGAATTGTGGGTTTTGAAAGAAAACTTCAAAAATGGAAAATCATGATTTGAAAGACCAAATGTTATCGGAATTGGATAAATTTAGTATGGGTGAACTCATATAGGAATGGGTAATCGGACTTTGTAAAATTTGTCGAGTTCTGAGGTGCGGTCCTGGGGGTCAAATTTTGGATCGATTTTTATAATTTTGTAAAGATTGAAATTTTATTATTCAGAATAGTTCCTTATACGTTTTATGTGTATTTTAAAAGTTGTTTTAGTTGATTTTGAGCCGTCCGGAGGTCTTTCCGCCCGAGAAATCTATTTTTGAGTATCGGGTTGTCGTCTTTGAGGGAAGTATCTTGCCTAACCTTGTCCCTTAGGATTGAGTCTTCTTTGTTGATTGTAGTCCGTGTATACGAGGTGACGAGTGCGTACTCAGACTTATTTCCTAATAGATTGTCCTTTTAGGATTCATAGGTTCTTATGTTACTTGTGTATGAGTTATAATTGTTACATTTGAATCCTTGGTTGTTAATTTCATCCTTTCCTGCTTAAATTAGAATTACTTGCTTTTGGATTCCTTTATTGGCTATTTGATCTTAACTGACTTAATTAAATATCTTACCGCTCTTATCTTCATGCTATACTTGCTTCTAAAACTGCCAAATTGACTATACTAGTCTTATCTAGCTTTATAGTTGGTGTCAAGCATGCCCGTGAGTCTTACGTTGTGCTTTATACGATTTTTCCCTTATGTGCTACTTGGACCTAGTTGATAAACATTTATGTTGTTGGTGTTTTCTTGATGTTGCCTATAATTGGGCCCTTGTTTCAACTGAGTTTTATTTCGTAAAGTTAATTGTTTAGGCGAGACTGGTTATAGTTGTTTCCCTTGTCGGGATGATGTTGTTTTCATTGTGGACTCCCTTGCCGGGATAGTATGATTTCTATTGTTATTTATACAGTTAATGATACTGTTTGCATTGTTGACTCCCTTGCCGGGATGTTGTGATTTATTGTGCTTATTGTTGATTTCCGGATGATGTGATTTATGGTTATTATTGTTGATTTCCCTTGTTAAACTGTTGTTTATTTTATTTTATCATGAGGGGACATTCCGTGCCGTGTTTATGTTATTTTAGCACGAGGGGACATTCTGTGCCGAGTGTTTGTGAGGTTATGCACGAGGGGACATTCCGTGCTGAGTGTTTATTTATTTATTGCACGAGGTTACATTCTGTACCGAGTGTTTGTGAGGTTATGCACGAGGGGTGATTCCGTTCCGAGTGTTTATTTATTTATAGCACGAGGGGACATTTCGTGCCATGATTATTTTATTTAGCATGAGGGGACATTCCGTGCCATGTTTATGTTATTTAGCACGATGGGACATTCCGTGCCATGTTTACGTTATTTTAGCACGAGAAAACATTTCGTGACGTATTTTTGCATTATTATTTCCATTGTTAGTGTTTGCTATTTACCGTATTTTTTTAAGAGTTAATATTCCCTTGTGTTAATGTGGATATTCATACTGATCTCTTACTGCATTTATTGACAATACTTGATGTTCCTCCTGTACGGCATAGCAAGTTGAGTTACAGACTGAGTTCCGATAGATTTATCTTGAGGAAATTATGATTTCGAGATTTTATTAAAAAGTATTGAAAAGTAACGGTTTCAAAATGATTATATTTGAATGACTTTTACACCGAAAATATATTTTTAAAGCACTAGTCTTGCCTAAAATGATATTTGGAAGTCATTGATTGGGAAAGCATCTTTTGAAAGTTTCGTATTTTGAAAGAAACTATGTTTTACGTAATTCACTCTATTGAATATACTTTTATCTACATTTGGAGAAAGTATGTTTTCAAAGTAAACTCTTCCATACTAAAATGATTTTATTTGCAAAATTTTTTCATATGAACTGCTGTTTAAAGATTTCCACCAATTTCTGGATTTTAACGGCTAAGGCCCGATGTGAACAAACTGACTTAGAGTTGAGTTGTTGGTGTTCGTTATTGTATTGTGTTTCCTTTCGGTTTGGCTTGTTTTGTTGTCCATCTTTCTATGTATTTTTGTGTTGTTTCGTGATTGATTTCTGTAATTTCCTTCCTCTTTATATTGTCATTGTTGTAAGTTATTCCGTGAAGTCTTAGATAGATGTAACGTTTGGTCATTTCTACATTCATGTTATTTATCTTGTAGACCAGTGGTGTCTTGACTAGTCGTCGTTACTACTCTACCGAGGTTAGTCTTGATACTTACTGGGCACCGCTGTGGTGTGCTCATACTACACTTATGTTCATTTTTGTTTGCACAGATCCAGGTATTGGTTGTTAGTAGCGGTGCAGATGCTGCCGAGGAGACTCAAACTAACTTGTTGCTGCGTTCGCATGCGTCGGAGTCATCTTCCTGTTTTTATTCAACTATTGTAATTATTCCCAAGCAGTTGTATTTAGAAGTTGTAGAAGATTCGTAGAGCTTATGACTTGTATTACCGGTTTTGGAAAAGTTTGTACATTCTGTTTAGATTCGATATCGGGACTGTTAATTTTCCTTTTATTATTGTTGTTATTTAGTAACTGTTAGTCTTACCTAGTCCCTAAGACTAGGTGTCATCACGATACCCAAAGGTGGGAAATTTGGGTCGTGACAACTGCCTTGTGAAGTCTCATATGAATTTGTCGTAGTACAAGAAAGGAGTCCATGAATGTCGTTCCATCTTTTACCTTGTTCGTTAACCTTATAAGAATGTCTCTGTAACTGCTGTCTAATTTTTCACCTAATCAAGGAAAACATTTCATCCTCTATCTTTATATTTCAACAGCAGCTGCACAAAGTCTTCTTTTAGCAACAACCTCTCTTCTTCACAAGTTTCCATGTTGGTGTCATAATAATATGTCTATTGAATTGTGATGCGTTCAGTTTGGCATTACAAAGATCTCTTCACGTGTAGTAGGTAACTGCTCAAGCTTTCTCAATGTTTCATCTTGTTTTGTAACTTTGCCAAATATTGCATACTTTCCATCTAAATACACTTTAATGCTTAGCAAGCATGATTATTCCCAAAATGTGACACCATCTCCTTCAAACACATTAGTCATACTTTAGTTTAATTGTCTGGTCCCACATGAATAAAATAACGTTTACACTTATCCACTTAAATCAATAATTAACCATTTACACATATAATTAAGAATTATTCCAAATTACTTAAATACTACTCACTTTTAACACACCTTACTACCATGGTCATGTGGTATCTTCTATGGCACTAGTCCATAAATGCCGGATATTATAGCTCGGACTGTATTTTGATCCCAAATTGATAAACTTCGACGAAATTCACTTCCTTCGATTCGCTTACCCTCTCACCTTCACGAATTTACTTATCACTGGTTTGAAATAACGTAATAATTATAATCTCAAAATATCTCATTCCCGAGCTTACGTCGATTAACTTACGACAAAATTTTAAATTATGAAAATGCGGGATGTAACATATCATTTCCGAGCTTTCATCAATTTACTTATGGCGTACTTTCACGTACAAAAATATGGGGTGTAACACCCTACCTCTCGCGGCTCTAGCAGGGGCGGGGGTGTTTGCGCAATTGACTCGATAGCACGTGTACTTACATTTTGTGAGAGAATAAAGATACAAAGGCTCAAGCTTCGAAATCAAAAAATCCACGCAACATGAATGAAAGAAGTGGAATTTTTTTCTTAATAGTTTTGTAGCCTCTCAAAGATAAGTACAGACGTCTCTGTACCGATCCGCAAGACTCTATGCTTGTGACTCTTAAACCCTATGAACATATAGCTCTGATACCAACTTGTCACGACCCTAATTTCTCTCCCTAGAATGTCGTGATGGTACATAGTCTCTAAGATAGGTATGCCGATTTTTATAACAATTAAGCCAATTATTGTTTCGATAATTCTAAATATGGTTTAATATAGGTGCCGAGACAAAATCATAAGAAGCCTACACGACAATAATCATAACAACCTCCCAAGATTGGTAATATTGAGTCACGAACTCTAGTTAATTACATGGAATGATACCAAGGATTGAAATACAATATTGTTCAAATATAAGCTGATAATACAAATAAGGAAAGAACTCCAAGGAAACAGCTTGGCCAACACCCCTCGCATTTTCGGCAAGAAAATTCGCTTTTGTGGTCTCGCTTATACGCTCAGGGTCCGCAACTGGGATTGCGCAACTGCGAAAAGATGTTTGTCTCTGTCACCTCACGCCCAACCTCATTCTTCCTCTTCCGCATTCGCTTTTCTCCACACCTGCGAGAAACGCACCTGTGCCCAATAGTCCGCAGGTGCGACCACACCAGCTCTGCCCAAACCAACTTCACCCTACATGCTCTAACTGATTCGAAACACGTAAGAAATCAATCCGAGCCACTCGGGACCCGGTCCAAATATAACAACAAGTCCCCCGTGTTATAACATAGACCTACTCGAGGCATAAAATCACATCAAAAAATGTCAAGACTACAAATCACACCTCAAATTAAACTTATGAATTTTCAAATCTTCCAACTTCAAAAACTCGTGCTGAAACATATCATAACAACCCGGACTGAACCCAAATTTTGCACACAAGTCTCAAATGACATAACGGAGCTAATCCAACTACTGGAATTGAAATCCCATCCTGATATCAATAAAGTCAACTCCCGACCAAACCTCGCAACCTTCCAAAACTTCAACTTCAAATTATTTCCCAAAATGCATCAAATTATCCTACGGACCTCCAAATCCAAATCCATATGCACGCTTATGTCGAAAATCACCATACAAATCTATTGGAATAATCAAAATACCATTACGGGGTCATCTGCATAAAAGTCAAACTCCGGTCAACTCTTACTGCTGAAGCTTCTAAAACAAGAATCCGAATTGCAAATCAATCCCAAATCATCTGAAATCCAAACTCGACCATATGCGCAAGCCATAATACATAGTAGGAAGCTGCTTGTTACCTTAAGACACCAAACGGGACGCTAATTGTCAAAATGACTTGTCGGGTCGTTACAATTTCAAACCCAAGGCTCTACAAATGTTTATTCAGGGAAGTAATAAAGATGAAGATTTATTCCTTCAAAAAATTTTAGAGATTATCACATGCTCTAACGTTGAATAGGATTGAGATTTGAGAAATCTACCAATAGACTGAATAAAAGATATTAACCTACTAAGGGGGTTATATGTCTCAATTCGATTGTTGGAATTGGAAACATAGTGAGTACTTTACTCTTCTAGTGGTCCACACGATATAAATTAGAATTAAATTGTGATGATCCAAAAGGTCATCCCTTATATTTCTAGCTAATTCTGTGCTCCGAGGTCGTGAAAACCTCCTTGTATCTCACCTCGATATGCGTGCACATCCCGGGCATGTAGCCGGGAAGTCTTTATGTGAAGAATTGATAAAAATGATAATTTTTTATTAGAAATCTGAAAAAAGTTGACTCCGGTCAACGTTTTTGGTAAACAGACCCGGACCCGTGTGTTGACGGCCCCGGAGGGTCCGTAGGAAAATATGGGATTTGGGCGTATGACCGGAATCGAATTCTGAGGTCCCAAGTCCGAGAAATGAATTTTTAAAGAAAATTATTTTCTAAAAAATATAAAGATTTTTGAAAATGAAATGTTATGTGAAACCTGCGGTATCGGGCCCGTATCTTGGTTCCGGAGCCTGGTACAGGTTCAATATGTCTTATATGTGTTATCTTTGAAATTTGGTAAGAAATTTGAGGTTGTGTGCATATTGAGTTTTGAGCGCACTCAAGGGAGTTCTCGTGTCCATGTGTTTACCCCATGCGAACGCACTCAAGGGAGTGCAAACGCACAAGGTTATGAGTTGGTTGGGGTCAGGGTAGTTTTAAGCCAGTGCGAACGCACTCTTTAGGATGTGATCGCAGAGTGGGGGCCAGAGTATGCTATGCGGATGTGGAGGGTAAGTCGTGAACGCATAGGTCTAGAGGGGGTCCTGGGGTCTCGGTGCAAATACCCTGTGCGAACGTGGCCCCACAGCCGCGAACGCACTGCTCAATAAATCCAAGCCTGTGCAAACGCAGGCCTCCTGTTGCGAACGCACTGCTTTAAATTCGTCCAGTCATTTTAATACCCAAATACAGAATCCATACGGGATTCACCCCCATTTTTTCTCAAACTCCTTCTTCCCAACACCCCATAGGCGATTTTTGAAGAGCTCTTCCACTATAGCTTCATAGGTAAGTGATTCTAGCTTCATTTTCTTCCATTTTTATCAACCATTATTAGATTCTAGGCCTAAAAACATGGAATTTAAGGGTAGAAATTGGGATTTTGGGTAGAGTTAGGGTTTTTCGAATTTTTGGGAATTTGACCTCTTGTTGGGGTCGGGTTTCAAAGCAAATTGTATATTCGGGGTTGTGGGGGAATGAGTGATCGGGTTTTTCTCCGAACCTCGTGTTTCGACCAAGCGGGCACGGGGTCGAATTTCGAAAATTTTGGAAGAATGTTGGGAAATCTATAATTAGGCATTGAAATTGAATTATTGAGTAATTATTGATTTTATTGAGTCGATTATGTCTAGATACAATTGTTTCAGAGTCGTATTCGAGAGGGAAAGTGGTGCTAGAGGCTTGATTTGGATTCTTGAAGTCCAAGAAAGTATCTTGCCTAACCTTGTGTGGGGGAACTACTCCTTAGGATTGAGTCTTCCGTGTTGATTGTAGTCCGAGTATACGAGGTGACGAGTGTGTACTCGTCCTTATTTGCAATTAGATTGCCCTTTTAGGATTCATACATTCTTATATTACATGTGTAGGATTTGTAATTGTTACATTTGAATCCTTGGTTGTTAATTTCATCCCTTCCCGTTTAAATTAGAATTACTTGTTTTTGGATTCATTCGTTGGCTATTTGACTTTACTTGACTTAACTGAATATTCTACTTTTCTTATCATCATGCTATATGTTCTTCCTAGCTTTCCTAATTGACTATAACTAGTGTCATCTAGCCTTATAGTTGACTAGTCGTAGTTGGAACATCTATTCATTGGAGTCAAGCATGCATGTGAGTCTTATATTGTGATTTAAATGACTATTCCCTTAAGTGCCACTTAGGTCTAATTGTTAGACATTTATGCTATGGCTATTTCCTTGATGTTGCCTATTACTGGGCCTTTGTTTAAGCTGAGTGTTACTCTGTGAAGTTAACTGCTTAAGTGAGATTGGTTATAGTTGTTTCCCTTGCCGGGATGTTATGGTTTCTGTTATTGTTTATGTTGTTAATGATATTGTTTGTATTGTTGACTCCCTTGTGGGGATATGATGGTTTATATTATTGTTTATGCTGCTAATGATATTGTTTGTACTGTTGACTCACTTGCCGGGATGTTGTAGTTTCTATTACTAGTTATGTTGTTAATAATATTGTTTCTATTATTGACTCCCTTGTCGGCATGTGGGGATTTATGGGTCATAGTGTTGGTTTTTTCCTTGCCAAACAGTTGTTCTTGATATTGTTTGGGTGAGGAAGAGTGTAAAGCACGAAGGGTGATGCCGTGTATTGTGAGGATGAGAGTGTTAAAGCACGAAGGGTGATGCCGTGCCATGTTATGATATTAAAGCACGAAGGGTGATGCAGTGCCATGTTATGATATTAAAGCACGGATGATAATGTCGTGTTATGTTATGATATTAAAGCACAAAGGATAATGTCGTGTCATGTTATGATATTAAAGCATGAAGGATAATATCGTGCCGTATCTATTTATTTATTGTGAGGATGAGAGTAAAAGCACGAAGGGTGATGCCGTGCACTTGTTTTGGTGAGGAAGAGAGTAAAAGCACGAAGGGTGATGGCGTGCACTTGTCTTTGCATTTTATTTTGTTGTTCTAAATTTGGATATTCCTACTGATCTTTACTGCATTTATTGACAAGATTTGATATTCCTCCGGTACGGCATGGTAATTTCTGAGTTACGAACTGAGTTCTGGTGGATAAATCTTGAGGAGATTTTGATCAAAGGATTTTATTGAAAGGTATCATTGAAAAGTCAATGGTTTGAAATGATTATATTTGAATGGCTTATACATCGAAGGTATATTTGAAAAGTGCTAGACAATACTAAAATGATATTTGGAAGTCATTTATTTGGAAAGCATCTTTGAGAAGTTTCGTATTTTGAAAGAAACTATGTTTTACGTAATTCTCTCTATTAAACATACTTATATCTACTTTTGGAGAAAATATATTTTCAAAGGAAACTCTTCCATGCTAAAAATGATTTTATTTGCAAAAGTTTTTCATATGAACTATTGTTTATAGATTACCACCAACTTATGGATGTTAGTGGCTAAGTCTTGATGTGAACAAACCGAGGTAGAGTTGAGTTGTTGGTGTTCTCTATTGTATCGTGTTTCCTTTCGGTTTGGCTTGTTTTAGTGTCCATATTTCTAGGTTATTTTTGTGCTATTTCATGATTGATTTCTGTAATTTCCTTCCGCTTTATATTTTCATTGTTGTACATTATTCCGTGAAGTCTTAGATAGATGTAACATTCGGTCATTTCTACATTCATGTTATTTATCTTGTAGACCAGTGGTGTCTTGACTAGTCCTCATCACTACTCCATCGAGGTTAGTCTTGATACTTACTGGGCACCGCTGTGGTGTGCTCATACTACACTTCTGCACATTTTTGTGTGCAGATCCAGGTATATATTATAGTAGTTGTGTGGATAATTTCCGAGGAGACTCAAGGTAACCTACTGCTGCATTCGCAGGAATCGGATGGCACACCCTAAAATCGAGGGACGAGACCGGCGCCTAACTAGGTTAACCCACTCAAGCGGACCTGGATTGCCTTTCCTACCCAACGTGTTCCCCCGTATATACAATGCACCATAATCAATACGAAATAGCAACTTAGGATTTAATTGTGGATTTACAAACTCAAGATCATTTCTCTTTTAGCATTTCAACAGTTGATTCCCAAAAACATACACAATACATACATAACTTTCCAATACGGACCATGATTTCGAATATGTACAGTTACTACCCAAAATACATATATACACCCACATTTTATTTACGGAGCCTCTACGAATACTAGGATTTTATACAAGGCCCCGACTATACCTTACAATACATAACAAACTCAAAAGAGATGGCATGAATTACACATAGCCATGGGAGGAAGTGAGGCTCACCAGTACTGCTGAAAGATGAGAAGGAGGAACCACTAACGGCGAGTTGAGCTACCTTCTATGGACCCACCTACATTCATATAAAAGATGTAGCGCCCCCGGAAAAGGGACGTTAGTACTGTGGAATAGTACTAGTATGTATGAGCAAACTTTACTCAAAGTAAAATCAAGAGACGCACCAATAGAAAACAGTTAAAGGAACCAACACATAGTGCACAGTGATATAGAAACAAATACAATTGAGGGCCTCACAGATTCTTATTTCAACACAATCACATTTCAGCTTTATTACATTTTGTTGTGGCGTGCAACCCGATCTCACCATACAGTTTACACTCTACCCTTGTTACCTCTCCACCCTTATTACTTTGTGTTGCGACGTGCAACCCGATCCCACCGTACAACTTACACTCCACCCTTGTTACCTCTCCACCCTTATTACTTCGTGTTATGGCATGCAACCCGATCCCACTCCATCACATTTCATGGCAAACAATAATAGCCCACAATTCAATCACAGGGTTTCATATCATCAAGAGTACAATTTCATAACATCCAACCAATCATGTGTTCATAATAGTCTTTATCATCCATTAATTCAACCACAAAGATGCTCATCAACAAGAATATAAATTCATTACAACCAACAATCCATATGAAGTTAACCCACAATAAACCTTGCCAACAATGAGTCATATACGATATTTCCATGGTCATTTAGTTCAATTAGATCAATTTACAACTCCCTTCAGTCACATGTTACATAGCCCTTATCACTTAGATACATTTACACATTTGAGTTCGTTACCATTCTTTCATACCAGCATACTCAAGCCTTTAACGAACCTTGCACATGATAGAGTAATCTCATAGAAGTCACCTTTCACAATTTCAATTATCACGATAGTCGACTAAGAAAAATCAGAGAATGAAATCTCACACCTCAACAGAACCGGACAATCAGTTCACATATACTCAGCAAGAAACACATAACAAATGTTCGGACATCAACAAGGTGACTCTACAAAGATTAAAGTTAGGCATACATACCTCGAGTCATCCCTTTTTTAATTTCTATCACAATTCACTGGACAGTCTAGAACCATCAATATATTCCACAATGTGACATATTTCACTTAGAATTAGGAATCTTTTACTCAATTGAGCATTTTATCAAATACTATGTGACTCCTTAGACTACTAACCCCCTTTTTTAGAATAATTACCCCAAACTTGTTTTTTCCTTTACTAGATTACGGGGTTTAACTCACATGCATGCAAGATTTCACTTTTTATTTTCAAGAACCAACCTATGTGTTTTTATTCTTACCCAAAATCTGAGAAATTGGGGAAATAGCGTGAAGACTTACCTCTTTAGGTGAAGAAAATGACAATAACTCGATAATTTCCGGGCTTGAGTGATTTTGGAAAATCAAATTGGATGATGTTGAAACCTTCTCTCTCAAGAACTCTCTTTTTCTCTCTCTATTTTTTGTCAGAAAATCGTTAAAAATGAAAGGAAGGGGTGTTTTATAAAACAGGGGGTCAGGTCTTAAATTTAGAAAATAGGAGCCCCAACACAGAAATGCGGTCAGGAATGCGATCGCGTTCCTGCTATGCGGTCCGCATTCCTGTCGCATAGTTAGCCTTCAAATGGGCCAAAATGGGAACCACATTGCCCAGTTATGCGACCTATGTCATCGCATAGTGCTTCACATAACCTCCCTCGCAAAAACCATGGGGCAAGAATGCGACAATTATGTGGTCCGCATACCCAAAATGCGATCGCATTACGAGCCGCATAGTTGTCCTCAATTTGGACAGGCTACTGTCCAGGTATGCAACCACTATACGGTCAGCATACCTGTTATGCAATCGCATAGTGCGTCGCATAACACGCAATTTCTGGAAAATTTAATCTTTCAAGTTCTGGGATACGTTTTACTCAAAATATGGCCGTTTTTAAGAATTTCTACGATTGTAACGGCACAGGGACCTATTAGGGCATTAGTTTAGACATAGAAAATTTACGGGTCTTTATATCGGAGTCACCTTCTTTGTATTTATTATTCATACACCGTTGTATCTATTTCCAAATAGTTGTACTTAGAAGTTGTAGAAGATTCGTAGAGCTTATGGCTTGTACTACCGGTTTTGGGAAAGTTTGTATATTCTGTTGAGATTCTATTTCAAGACTGTTAGTTTTCCTTTTATTTTTGTTGTTATTCAGTAACTACTAGGCTTAACTAGCCCCTAAGACTAGGTTCCATCACGATACCCTACGGAGGGAATTTGGGTCGTGACAAATTGGTATCAGAGCTCTAGGTTCATAGGTGCTACGAGTCATAAGCGAGTTTAGTAGAGTCTTGCGGATCGGTACGGAGACATCTGTACTTATCTTCGAGAGGATAGGGAACTAACAGGGAAATTTCACTTCCTTCATTCCTATCGTGCGAGTTTATTGATCTTGATGTTTGAAATTATCGTTCCATTCTCTCACCGATGGTGAGGACACGAGCGGTGGTTCCTGATGATGTTACCCCGAAGCAAATGTCACAAGGGTCAGAGACAGAGGCCAACGAGGAGCACGTGTCGTAGTTAAGATGCCTACTAGAGCAGCCGTTGAGGAATCTCCAGTAGATCTAGTTGGGGGACAGGTACTGGGGTTTCCTATTACTAACCCGGACATTAGGAGACCTGAGTGCAGTTTTGAGTACAATTGGTACATCGACTCAGGCAGGGTTGATTCTAGTGCACCAGTTGCTTCACAGATCAGGGGAGGCGTTCAGACTCCCACCGTGTACACTCCAGAGTAGCGAGATCATATTGGTCAGTTTCCAGTTGTTATGGCAACACTACATGTGGTTTCAGTTCAGCCCGTGGTTAGGACAGTAACCTCGGAGGAAGAATACCTTGGACTTGAGAGGTACATAAAGTACCTCCCTTCTATCTTTCAGTGGATTGGCGACAGATGGTGTCCAAGGTTTCCGGGGGGAGTGTCACTATATTCTTCGTACTTTGGGTATTGTGGAGACGAGCGGGATTGCTTTTTCACGTCTCAGGTTTAGAGTAGCGGGTGGATCAGTAGTGGCGGAATATAACCGGGGTTGACCTGGCCGAGTTAGCTTCACTAGCATGGATTCAGTCTTTCAGAGATGCTTTGAGGGAGGTTGCACCTCAGTTCCTTCAAGATGTACGGCGCGCAGAGTTTGAGCAGTTGCGTCAGGGCGCTCTGTCACTATTGGACCATGCTCTTAGATTGAGTGAGTTGGCCAGACATGCACTTCGCTTAGTTGCTTCAGTTAGGAGATGAGTCTGTAGAGTCATTTGGGAGATTCAGGCAGGATATTCGATTCAGCGGGACTTAAGAGTTAGAGTAGGATGCCTCATTTTAGCAAGTAGTGGAGAACGCTCGCCGGTTAGAGATCACGTGGGACTGGGAGCGAGAGGACAGACGAGATCAGGGAGAGAGTTCGGGGAGGCAATGAGGCCTCGTAGACCAGAGGAATCTACTGGTCCGTATTATGGAGGCAAGGTACGACACGATAGCTATTTTGTGGGTCAACCAGTTCAGTTTGCGTTACCAGCTTCGCATGGGATTTTAGGTACTTATGGGTCTCAGAGGATTCGTATTATGTGTTTTTCCACAGCCATGTGGGCAGCGAGATTGTTTTCTGTGTGGAGATGTTAGCCACACGGGGAGAGAATGTCCCAGGATTCAGGTAGGCGTGTGGTAGTAGGGTATTCAGGTGAGTAGAGGGCGCCTAAGAGGGGGACGCCCGACCCCCTGATGTGTTGCATATAGTAGGCCGGAGGCCGATGTGCCAGATATTATCACACAGGTATGTTTTGATGTGTTACAGAGGGACACCAATTGTATTTCATTATAGTTCTGCTGGTCGGGACGAGTTCCCTTATTTGTCGTTTCATTTATGAGTGAGTTCCATGTTTTGCACTGCATTTTGTGTTTTCTCCTATTGGGAGATTCTACGAGTAGTAGCACGTGTCTATCATCGTTTCATTCATTCTTGATAGTGGTGAAACTGGAAGTAAGTCCTTGTTGTTCTTCGTGGTAAGATTTATGTGATTTGCTGAGTATTTTGTTTACGAGTTGTGTTTTGATACTCCATCGAGATGTGAGATCAGCTAGCTTTATGATTTTATTAGTTGAGATGAATTAGTGGAGGAATTTCAATTGGTATGATATATTCTCGGTATGTGATTAAGAGTTGAGGGCGAGGTCCTCGTGATATTTGTGATTTGATATGTTTGGACCGGGCTGAGTACCCAGTGGAATTTTATCAGGATGGAATCCTTGTGATTTGTTCATATGCTTTGCTTCTTCCTTGTTATATTGCTTTTAGTAAGTCGGTATTGATAGAGAGTTGTGCCTATGGGCTTGTTTGATAGTTCCTTTATATGTTTCTATTTTCATATGCAGTCATTTCGTTATCTGTTTCTATAGTTTAGTTTGCGGGATGTGTGTACGGTGGTGTCAGTTGTGGCTGGTGACTCGGATGTTTAATAATGAAGTCTTCGTGTTCATTGCATCATTATCAGTGTTATGGGGTTTTGAAAACTGAGTTCCTTCAGATGTGGGGCTAATTGCGAATGTCGAGTTGGTTTCGGGCAGTTGTTGTGATCAAAAGTGTTATATGAGCCTATGTGTGATGTGCTATGTCGTCGTGCCTTGTGGGTGTAGTCATGAGTTGATGTAGCTGATTGAGGCTAATGTCGGATATGTATTTAGAGTCGGGTCTTTTGTAAATAAGTAGAAGTGAGAAGTAGAGATATGAGGCTTCTCGGTGGTGATGTGAAGGCTATATTGCGGTTGCGATTGTTTCATTGGGCTTATGTGGTTTGCATGACGTGGGATCACCCGTGGCTATGTGTTGAAAGTATACCATCAGCTATTGGATGAGTTCAAGGTGAATCCTGGCACGTTTGAGGACGAATGTTTGTTTAAGAGGGGGAGGATGTGATGACCCAAAAGGTCATCCCCTATATTCCTAGCTAATTTTGTGTTCCAAGATCTTGAAAACCTCCTTCTATCTCACCTCGATTTACGTGCGCAGCCCGAGCGTGTAGTCGGGAAGCCTTTATGTGAAAAAATGATAAAAATGATAATTTTGTAATAAAATTTGAATAAAGTTGACTTCGGTCAATGATTTTGGTGAACGGACCCGGACCCATGATTTGACGGTCCCGGAGGGTCCGTAGGAAAATATGGGACTTGGGCATATGCCCGAAATCGAATTCCGAGGTCCCAAGTCCGAGAAATGAATTTTTAAAGGAAATTGTTTTTGAAAATATAAAGGTTTTTAAAAATGAAATGTTATGTGAAACCTGTGGTATCGGGCCCGTATCTTGGTTCCAGATCCCGGTACAGGTTCAATATGTCTTATGTGTTATCGGTGAAAATTGGTAAACGGACTTAGTTTGCATGATTCGTACCTTAAATGCAAAATTGGATGTTTAAAGAAGTTTTGAGAAATTTCATTGATTTTGGGGTTTAATTCGATGTTTATGATGTTACTATGGTGAATTGATTACTCGAATAGGTCCGTAGGATATTTTTGAAGTTGTGTGCCTATTGAGTTTTGAGCCCGGAGGGCTCGAGTGAGTTTCGGGTAGGTGTCGGGGTGTGAAAACATAGAAAAATCTGGTCTAATAGTCAGTTTCTGGTGTCCAGGTGTTTACCCCATGCGAACGCACTCAAGGGAGTGCGAACGCACAAGTTTATGAGTGGGTTGGGGTCAGGGTAGCTTTAAGCATGTGCGAACGCACTCTTTAGGATGCGATCGGAGAGTGGGGGCCAGAGTAAGCTATGCGAACGCGGAGGGTAAGTCGCGAACACATAGGTCTAGAGGGGGGTCCTGGGTGCTGGGTGAAAATACCCTGTGCGAACGCGGCCCCACAACCGCGAACACACTGCTCAATAAATCCAAGCCTGTGCGAACGCAGGCCTCCTGCTGCGAATGCACTTCCTTAAATTCGTCCAGTCATTTTAATACCCAAAAAAAGAATCCATACGGGATTGACCCCCATTGTTTCTCAAACTCCTTCTTCCCCACACCCCATAGGCAATTTTTGAAGAGCTCTTCCACCATAGCTTCATAGGTAAGTGATTCTAGCTTTATTTTCTTCCATTTTTATCAACCATTATTAGATTCTAGGCCTAAAAACATGGAATTAAAGGGTAGAAATTGGGGTTTTGGGTAGAGTTAGGGTTTTCGAATTTTTGGGAATTTGACCTTATTTTGGGGTCGGGTTTCAAAATAAACTGTATATTACAGCTCGTGAGGGAATGGGTGATCGGGTTTTGGTCCGAACCTCGTGTTTCGACCAAGCGGGCCCGGGGTCGAATTTTGGAATTTTTGAAGAATGTTGGGAAATCTATAATTAGGCATTAAAATTGATTTGTTGAGTCATTATTGATGTTATTGAGTCGATTATGTCTAGATACAAATTTTTCAACGTAGAATTCGAGAGGAAAAGCGGTGCTAGAGGCTTGATTTGGATTCTTGAAGTCGAGGTACGTATCTTGCCTTACCTTGTGTGGGGGAACTACCCCTTAGGATTGAGTCGTCCTTATTGATTGTAGTTCGAGTATGCGAGGTGACGAGTGTGTACTCATCCTTATTTGCAATTAGATTGCCCTTTTAGGATTCGTAGATTCTTATATTACATGTGTACGATTTGTAATTGTTACATTTGAATCCTTAGTTGTTAATTTCATCCCTTCCTGTTTAAATTAGAATTACTTGTTTTTGGATTCATTCGTTGGCTATTTGACTTTACTTGACTTAACTGAATATTCTACTTTTCTTATCATCATGCTATATTTTCTTCCTAGCTTGCCTAATTGACTATAATTAGTGTCATCTAGCCTTATAGTTGACTAGCCGTAGTTGTAACATCTATTCGTTGGAGTCAAGTATGCCCGTGAGTCTTACATTGTGATTTAAATGACTATTCCCTTAAGTGCCACTTATGTCTAATTGTTAGACATTTATGCTATGGGTATTTCCTTGATGTTGCCTATTACTGGGCCTTTGTTTAAGTTGAGTGTTACTCCTTGAAGTTAACTATTTAAGTGAGATTGGTTATAGATGTTTCCCTTGCCGGGATGTTATGGTTTTTGTTATTGTTTATGCTGTTAATGATATTGTTTGTATTGTTGACTCCCTTGCCGGGATGTGATGGTTTCTATTATTGTTTATGCTGCTAATGATATTGTTTGTACTGTTGACTCCCTTGCCGGGATGTTGTGGCTATTATTGGTTATGCTATTAATGATATTGTTTGTATTGTTGGCTCCCTTGCCGGGATTTAGGGATTTATGGGTCATACTGTTGGTTTTTTTCCTTGCCAAACTGTTGTTCTTGATATTGTTTGGGTGAGGAAGAGTGTAAAGCAAGAAGGGTGATGCCATGTATTGTGAGGATGAGAGTGTTAAAGCACGAAGGGTGATGTCGTGCCATGTTATGATATTAAAGCACGAAGGATAATGTCGTGCCATGTTATGATATTAAAGCACGAAGAATAATGCCGTGTCGTAGCTATTTATTTATTGTGAGGATGAGAGTAAAAGCAAGAAGGGTGATTCCATGCACTTTTTTTGGTGAGGGTGAGAGTAAAAGCATGAAGGGTGATGTCGTGCACTTGTCTTTGCATTTTACTTTGTTGTTCTAAATTTGGATATTCCTACTGATCTTTTACTACATTTATTGGCAAGATTTGATATCCCTCCTGTACGGCATGGTAATTTCTGAGTTACGGACTGAGTTCCGGTGGATAAAGCTTGAGGAGATTTTGATCAAGGGATTTTATTGAAATGTATTATTGAAAAGGCAATGGTTTGAAATGATTATATTTGAATGACTTATACATCGAATGTATATTTGAAAAGCACTAGACCATACTAAAATGATATTTGGAAGTCATTTATTGGGAAAGCATCTTTGAGAAGTTTCGTATTTTGAAAGAAACTATGTCTTACGTAATTCTCTCTATTAAACATACTTATATCTACTTTTGAAGAAAATATGTTTTCGAAGGAAACTCTTCGATATTAAAAATGATTTTATTTGCAAAAGTTTTTCATATGAACAGTTGTTTAAAGATTTCCACCAGTTTATAGATGTTAGTGGCTAAGGCCCGATGTGAACAAACCAAGTTAGAGTTGAGTTATTGGTGTTCTCTATTGTATCGTGTTTCATTTCGGTTTGGCTTGTTTTGTTGTCCATCTTTCTGGGTATTTTTGTGTTGTTTCGTGATTGATTTCTGTAATTTCCTTCAGCTTTATTTTGTCATTGTTGTACATTATTCCGTGAAGTATTAGATAGATGTAACGTTCGCTCATTTCTACATTCATGTTATCTATCTTGTATACCAGTAGTGTCTTAACTAGTCCTCGTCACTACTCCACCGATGTTAGTCTTGATAGTTACTGGGCACCGCTGCGGTGTGCTCATACTACACTTCTGCATATTTTTGTTTGCAGATCCAGGTATATATTGTAGTAGCTGTGTGGATGGTTGCCGAGGAGACTCAAGGTAAGTTGTTGCTGCGTTCGCAGGCGTCGGAGTCACCTTCTTTGTATTTATTATTAATACACTGTTGTATCTATTTCCATACAGTTGTACTTAGAAGTTGCAGAAGATTCGTAGAGCTTATGACTTGTACTACCGGGTTTGAGAAAATTTATATATTCTGTTGAGATTCTATTTCAAAACTGTTAATTTTCCTTTTATTTTTGCAGTAACTGCTAGGCTTATCTAGTTCCTAAGACTAGGTGCCATCACGATACCCAACTGAGGGAATTTGGGTCGTGACATGAACACGCCAATTATGTGTTTCAGATACCAAATCACTAGTTACATTAGACAGCCAATTAAACAATCCGTCAAAAATTCTTACGTTCGAGTATATATATATATATACTAATTACACATAAAGTATACATCCGCGAGGTATTGTTTTTGGGTGATCTTCTATACAGTGTGAAAATCCACAAAATGAATTTGTTGATGTGGGAGGCCAAGAAATTAACTTCCCTCCGCAAAAGAACAAATTAGTTAAGGAAAAACGAAAGAAAAAAGATCTTTAACGATATAAATTCGAATTAAACACGCCAATTATGAGTTTCAGATACCAAATCACTACTTACATTCGACAACCAATTAAACAATCCGTAAAAAATATTCACATTCGAGTATATGTATGTGTATATATATATATATATATATATATATATATTGTGAAAATCCACAAAATGAATTTGTTGATGTGGGAGGCCAAGAAATTAACTTCCCTCCGCAAAAGAATAAATTAGTTAAGGAAAAACGAAAGAAAAAAGATCTTTAACTAATTTTGTACTAGTGATTCAAACAAGACGTAAGACAAAAATACTTAGCAGGTTTGGCAAGCAAATATGAAGATTTCCAACCAAAAAAGAAACAAAGGAATTAAAGATTAGCTACAAGAAAGAGTTTGGAACCAGATTAGCTAGTGTACACGAGTTTTAAAATCTTGTAAAAAGTAGGGCTGGGCTACATCTGGTAAAACCTATAGTCCGAACTGAAAAATTGCTATTGGGTTATCGTTATTAAGTTAATGAGTTAATGGTTCGATATTATTTAATTATTGAGTTTTCGGTTTGAATCGATCGATTTGCTCCATTTCATTAACAATTTACCAATAATCCAATAAGCTTTAAAGAATTAATTGCTCGTATTTTTAGTTTTTCTATTTGTTGCATTACTTTTTTAGCATTTACAATATTAAGTTTTTCTATTTTATTATGAATTAGGTCTTCCTATTGTCACGAACCAAACTCCACTAAGGTCGTGATGGCACCTAACACCGCCACCGTGCAAGCCAATTGTGAATGATTAACTTAATTGCTCCTTTCAGTATTTGACATCATAATTTTCATTAATTAAAGAGTATGAAATAAAATTTACAAGGTAAGTGATAATATTTACACAAACTACAATAATGAACTATCTCGTAAGAACCCCCAAAACCCAGTGTCACAAGTGCATGAGCATCTGTTAATGAGTACAACAATAATACAACATCCTTCTAAAATACAAGTTAGACGGGGAATATAAATAACTCTGATGGAGACTCTGTATGTTGTGGATCGTATCAAGGAAGTACAGCTCACCTTAAAGTCCTCGCAACAGCCGCGCCTCTTCACCCAGAGGACCACCAGAAACATATATGTTTACCTGCACAATAAGTGCAACAAGTGCAGTATGAGTACCTAAATTAACTCGTACCCAGTAAGTATCTAGCCTAACCCTAGAGAAGTAGTGACGAGGGGTCCACATCGGCACTTACTAGTGGTCCAATAAGACATATAAAGTATGAAGTAAACAAATATGGAGCAGAGTAAATAAACGAGATAAACAAGTATAAATACGTCGTATCATCCTTCTCTCAACAATTAAACTCAAACTCTCGATTGGCAGTTACCTCCCACGCCGGGGAATATATATATATATATATATATATATATAATATGGACTTCAACAGCGCTCAGGCTTAAACTTTATCGGCTCCTCCCAAACTCTAGGACTCCGACCAAGTCCAAGACGACTTAATAGCACTACACTCCCTTTGGGGATGAAGTATTTTTCACTTATAATAGTAGCAGAAGAAACAGAGACACAAGGAACGTTAAAATGCAATATTGGGTAGACACGAAAAGTCTCTTTTATGCAAGCTTTGACATAATTTAGCCGTGTCAAGTCAGATTCTTCAACCAATCTATTTCTCCCAACGACAGTGTTGAGTTCTTCTATGACTCTTCACATCAATTGTGGTTGGTTCAACATTTCTGCAAGTGTCCATTCAACTGCATTTGAGGGATTATCAACTGTTGCCAACATGAGTTCCTGTATATTAACCATTTGTAACAAGTCAGACATATCAACACCATTTTACAAGGTGAATATTAGATTTTTTTAAAGTAATTATACATATATTATACATTTACCATCTATCGTTTTGAGTTGACTTCTATATAGTATAAAAACCCTCAAAATGAATTTATTGACGTGGAGGCCAAGCAGCTTAATTTCCTTAATTTTCTTGCAAAAGAACAAATTAGTTAAGGAAAAATGATGTCTAACTAATTATGTACCATCAATTTTAAGTAGCTGGAAAACAAAGATATTGAGCGGGTTCGACAAGCAAATATGAAGATTTCCCCCCCAAAAAAAAAAAACCAATTAAAAATTTGCTACGAGAAAGAATTTGTAACTACAATTAGCTAGTGTATCTTGTTCTTTCATATATGATAGTGATAGTGATTATTAATTTTCCAAACAGTTAGATCTACAAGAAATTGATGATCTTTAACGTTATCTCATGGTGTTCGATGACTGGTGTTATTTAAAGCCACAACAGTTGATTATAATTAACGTTATTTCATGTGGTTTGCTAAAGGGGTGGATCTAACCCATTACTTATGGGTTCTGATGAATCCGTAGATTTAGCTCGAACTGTGTATGTGTAATGACCCGGCCTGTCGTTCTGAGAGTTATAACTCTGTTTTCCCCATTTATGCTTCTTTATGTATTGTTCAATTGTGTTGAGTTATATCGAGTTGGTAGACTTGGGTCCGGAGTAGTCTTGGAGTGAAATGAGACACTTAGTGTCTTAGTTAGAAACCTAAGTTATAAAAGTCAACCGAAAGTTGACTTATGAGTAGATAAACTCGGATTTGGATTTTCATAATTCGGTTAGCTTTGTAGGGTGATTTTAGACTTAGGAGTGTGTCTGGAATGTAATTTGGAAGTCTGTGGTAGAATTAGGCTTGAATTGGTGAAAGTTAGAAATTTGGCGATTTTTGTCGGCAGTGGAAAATGAGGTATCAGGGTCGGGATGGAATTTCAAAAGTTAGAGTAGGTTTGTAGTGTCATTTGTGACGTGTGTGCCAAATTTAAGGTCATTCGTACGTGGTTCGATAAGGTTTGGCGTCGTTGGGAAATTTTGGAAGTTTAGAAGTTCTTAGGTTTGAATGCGAGGTTGATTTGGTGTTTTGGTGTTGTTTTAGGTGTTCCGGAGGTTCGACTAGATTCTGGTAATGATATATGAATTTTTAGAATTATTTTTTGAGGTCCCGAGGGCCTCGGGTGAGTTTCGGATAGGTTTGGGTTGTGTTGCGCTCATTTTTCTTATGTTTCGACGCCGTTTCTTCAAGCATAAATGATATCATATAGAACAAATGAGCTCCGGTTTCTTTTTTGATTGGAGAATTAGATCTGTATCGCAATTATGAACCCGTAGCAAAAAGAATTGTCGAATTTGGACATCGTATGAGAATTTTATGGTCATTTTACTAAGAATAGGTTGCCAGATTTTTTCAGATTAATTACAAAATTTACCACCGACAGCGTTTTTAAAAATCTACACTATTCAAAAGCCTAACTTGGCTAAAATTTCACAAGAAATCCACAGGAGGCATAAAAAGCAAGTTTCGGGAACAGTTGGTATGAGAAACGAGGCAAAATAGATGGCAGAAAAATATATAAAACAAGAGTTTGTTCATTCGGTCATATTTTGAGTAGGGGATCTCGGGGTTGAGCGATTTTGGAGGCAGTTTCACCATATGGATTGGAGTAAGTGTTCTCTACTCTATTTTGGTTATATTTCATGAATCCATATTTGTTTATGGATTTGATTGATGATTTCAAAGTGAAATTGAGGGAGTTAGGGCTTGAGTTTTCGAGAGTTTTAAGTGGGGATTTGAGGGACCAAACATAGTCGGATTTCGATGAATTTTCTATGGTTAGATTCGGGAGAGGACGAGGTTTATTGTTCTGCCATTTTTTACTGGTTTCGAGACGTAGGTCAGGGGCCGAGTTTTGGCCGGTTTCGGAGTTTTGGCCTATTTTGTAGTTTTTCTTGTGGAATTCGATTCTCTGGACTATGTTGATAATATCATTCTGATTATGGTTAAATTTGGAGATCTTGGAGAAGTTTAATTATGTTATGCAGTGTGTTGGTAGGATTGGTTGAGGTCCCGGGGGCCTCGGGTGTATTTCAGATGCTCAAACGGGCATTTTTGATCTTAAGGAGTCTACTGTTTTTCTGGTGTTTTAGAAGCAGTGGTTTCTTCATTGCGATCACATGAGTTCATCTGTGATCGCGTAGAGTAAAGTTTGAGACAGACAGGTTTGTTCTATGCGATCACGTAATAAGGTTTGTGATCGCATAGGTTGGGCAGCTGAAGCAGTGCTGTCGCATTGCCCTTTGTGCGATCGCATGGGTGTTCTGACGCACGTGTGTGGGATGGATATTTGATCTATGCGAACGCGTATGTTGGTATGCGAACTCGATCGCACTGAAGGAAATATTAGTGTTGGGCAGAATGTTTTAAAAGGCCATCTTTGCGAATTGAGTCCATTTTTCCTCCATTGTTTAACAGGTTTGGAGCTCTTTGAGAGGGTTTGAAGAGGAGATCGAAGGGAATCACTTGGAGGTAAGATTTTGAACTTCATAACTCGATTCTATGTCGTTTTCTAAGTAATTAAACCGGAAATTTGTTGAATTTAAACCCAAAATTGGGAAGATTAGGTGCATGAGAATTGTAAATTTCTTTTGATGATTTGAGTGGGCAATTGTGATCCGATATTGGTGTTCTTGGTATGTATAGTGTCACGACCCTAAATCTGCACCAGTCGTGATGGCGCCTATCGTGGAACTAGGCCAGCCAAAAACTACACTAAAATCACAATAAGCTTCCATTTACATCTTTACTAAACTGATAAACCGAAAAGGTTCTTTTAAACATTTTAAAAATAGTTAAAGCTATACCGATTATTAAATACAACCCCTGAGATCCCGGAGTCACTAGTCATGAGAATCTACATAAATATACAACTCAAAAGAAAATAAATTCTATAATAGTAAGCAGGAGAGTGAGAGGGACTGCGGACGCATGCATCTACCTTGCAAACCTCCGAGAAATTTCTGAAACAGATACATAGCTCACCCTGCCCTAACACCTGGTTCTGCACACAAGGTGCAGGGAGTAATGTGAGTACACCAACTCAGTAGTAATAAAAATAAATCGGGTCTGAGCAGCAAGAAACACATAAAAATCAATTCATCAATTCACAATAAGCATAGCCTTTCTTTCCAACAATGTATACGTTAAATCATCATGCTTAAAAATCGAATGCAGTAAAAATCACTTGGCATATACTTTCCAATAGTTTTAGCATAACTTTCCAGAAGTTTAGTGTAAAAATGGAGAAAATCATAAAAAGGCTCCTCGGGCAAAACATATTTCATAAGTTCAGAGTGAAAGTGGTAAAATCATAAGTAGCCCCTCGAGCAAAAATATGTATCATAATCAGCCCCTCGGGCATGCCTCACATTCACTCATAATCAGCCCCTCGGGCATACCTCACAGTCACTCATAATCAGCCCCTCGGGCATACCTCATAGTCACTCATGCCTCCAAATCACTCGTCACACGTCACTCGGCACTCGGCACTCGCACTCATTAGGTACAGTTGCTCACTAGGGGTGTGTAGAGACTCCAGAGAGTCTCCTTCAGCCCAAGCGCTAATATCAAGACACCTCGTGGCATATCATATCCTCATAATTCGGTCCTCGGCCTCACTCAGTCAGAACCTCTCAAAATCCCCTTGAGCGAATCAGTAAAACGGGGTACTCGACCCAAAATATCATTTTTTTAATCTGAAAGTAGTGTAAATCAGGCTGAGTTTCGAAAACAGCAAGCACAATGTGACTGAGTGAAATCATCAATAAACATTGAGGAAAAATAGCAGTAAAAAGCCCCCAAGGGGTCTAAACAAGTCGGCACGAGACCCCAAACATAGCTAATAGCCCAAATATAGAAATAGTCTTTAGAACACAGTTTAACATATGATTTAGAGTCAAATAAGCAACTCAAAAGTTGCCGTGGAGAGGACAAGTCCAATCCAAAAACCAGTGCGCGCCACATACTCGTCATCCGACATGTGTGCCATTCTAAAAGCAGTGAGAAATATGAAGTCCGGGGTTTCATACCCTCCGGACAAGATTTATAACCATTACTTACCTCCATTGGGCCACAGCACTAATCCGCGATGCTCTTGTCCCTCAAATTGGCTCCCGATTGCTCCGAATCTAACCAAAACCAGTTTTACATCATCAATATACGCTAAAGGAACACAACCCAATAAAAAACTATCAATTTATACAAAAATATTGATATTCGGCCCAACCCGAACCGCAGGCCCGCATCTCACAATCCGATATAAATTACATCACAAGAACCCTTATCCTCCCACGATTCCGTTCATGCCAAGAACATCAAAATCAGACCACAATTGCCTACTAAAATTGCCAAAAGAAATGTCCAAATCTTTCCTCCAATTTTTCCAAACTTTTTCTACTTTAATTCTTCAAATTACAAGCCTAATCCAAACAACATAGCATAGAAACGACTTTAATAATCCGGGAACTTACCTCCACTGAAGACCCTCGAATTTTCTCTTCAATTTTCCCTCACATAAGCTCCAACCACATGCAACAATGGTAGAATAACCAAACATTCGCGGAGGCACTCTTTTATACTATTCTGCCCAGCTCATCTGCACATGCGGACCTTTCCTCGCACCTGCGGACCCACACCTGCAGTCCCAGGTGCACAACTGCGAAAACTCACTAGCAGACCAAATTCTCATACCAGCGATCTTTTCTCCGCATCTGCAGCTTCGCAGGCGCGGTCAACGCTTCGAACCTGCGGACTCCTTCTGCCTAGCCTCCTTTCACACCTGCGGCTGCCCATTCGTAAGTGCGGCCACACCAGCAGCTTTACACCAGCAACCATTTGCTGCAAATTTCCCAAGTTCAAACCCCCGCCAACAATCCGAAATCAATCTCGAGCACCTCGGGGCCCCAACTAAACATACCAACACACCTCATAGCATCATTCAAACTTAGTCGAGTCTTCGAAACACTAAATACAACATGAAAACACCAAAATTACCTCAAATTCAAACCTATGAAACTTGAAACTTCTAAATTTTGCCAACGACACCGAAACCAGCCAAAAAACCTCCGATTGACCTGAAATTTTGCACACATATCCAAAATGACATTACACACCTGTTCCAACTTTCGGAATTCCATTCCGACCCCGATAGCCTATTTTCCACTGTCGACCAGAAATCACCAAAAACTAACTTTCGCCGATTCAAGCCTAATTCTACACCGGACATCAAAACTACATTCCGAACATAATCTTGAGTCCCAAATCACCTAACGAAGCTATCCGAGGCAAAAAAATCCGCATTCTGAGGTCGTTTACCACTATGTCAACTCTCAGTTGACTTTTTCAAATATTACGCTACTTTAAGAGACTAAGTGCCTCAATTATCACCATGACCACTCTGAACCAGAACCAACCGACCCAACACACATAAATGAAGCTGAACAATATATAATGAAGCAGAAATGGGGGAAACGGGGCTAAACACTCGGAACAACCGGCCGGGCCGTTACATTCTCTCCCGCTTAAACATATTTTCGTCATCGAACGGGCCAAGAGTTGTTCTCCAACACCATCAAACTGTTATGTAGCTTACCATGCACATACCCGGGGGTGATCCCACGTCACCCTATCCCGTATAGGTCAAATAGCACAACACCGTTGAAATTTCGAAGTCCAATCCTGACCCATAAACCTTAGAACCAAATTCCACATTCTGAAATAATATAGAAGATCAAAATTCCATAACAATAAACTGCAAGTCTGAACATGCTGAATCAAGACATATACGCACCCCAGATGAAATCACATAATACACCGCATGACTCAAACACTCATAGCGATAACTCTTAACCATAATAACTGCTCAAAACAACCCAATACCGATACATAACCTCTTATCAAGAAATGCCTCGCTCTAACAGTTCCATATACTGCCGATGATAAAAGAAACACGTTGAAACTAACAACCATTCGTCCGATCAGTCATACATGAAGCTCTCCCTTCCCAAACAGGAATTATAGAAGATTTCTAAGCCGACTCCCGATATTTATCCTTCTAACTATGTTGTAGACAATTCTGAAAATATTCATTCTAGGTCCAATGACCTCTTCTCATTCATCACGACCACCCTGATGACATGACACATCAATACAATTCAAAGCCAAAACCTGTGCAACTTGTGCACTTAATAGCAACATCCCAACGTAATAAAATTATATAAAATATCCACAAAGGAGGACTATCCTGCCATTAACAATTACCATCACCATATCATGCTAACAACATCGCACATACCGTAGAAATAAAAACACATGAATCCTATACCAGTGGTCATACCCCTACATAACTCTGCTACTATGCGTGATCTCATCCAAACGCTGGTCCACTGGAAATACTTCAAGACAACTTGCCCAAATCAATAACCATTCAAAATTCGACATCACGTATTCAAAGTGCGTTGCCATTACCACGGGGAAATCGGACGATACCATGCCACACGAATCAGAAGGTACATAACCAACGCGTCTCAACCTAGCAATACCCAATTACTTACCTTACTCAAATCTATCTATAAATCCCAATTAGAACCGCACCATATGTGCATATAACCAATAATCACCACTCCTTGCAACACCAAATGGTAACTCATAGATCACTCCAGAACATGAATAAAATCAATCACAATCGAATGGTACATTCCTCAACAATAGAAATTCGGAGCCAAAAATTGCGACCCGGTGCAGAACACACACCCATATTAGCCTACCAATAACCCTACTTTAACTCTTGTCACCCCAACAGATAGATAACTTACCGAAAAGTTCACAATGACGGAATCACGGTACATACTAACATCCGACTAGCTCTGCTCGCATTTTCAAAGTTTACTTCCACAAAATAACCTGTTTATGAGAACTCTCAGTCTCGAAGTCCATGAAGCGCACTGATTACTATATCTGATCTCAACTTCACCGCTCAAATACATGACACATCCCAAATACTCAATCATTCCACAAGGGATACCCCGATGATTCTTCTGTGTTACCAAGCACCTGGAATATCAACAGTCGATCCAACAAGAGAGCACCGCAATACCAACAAAGTACCCTTAACTCCACACATGACCTTTCAAATATGTATACCCTCATCAAGCCACCCCACAGTGATATCATCTACCAAGTCATCTGAAACTGTCCATGCTGCCTAAAAAGTTTGTTTTGACCTTCCTTCCAGAACTGAACCGCAACCTCACATATGCAAATCTCAACTCTACCCACATACCGCATACGCCATGCCATCCCAAGGATATTATGGGAACTTCTTGATCCCTTCCGAGCCACCGGCAACTACCTACCCAACTAGCCAAGAATTTCCATTTGATTCCATTTAGAAGCAAATTAACTACACGTCACCCTCACCTCATGCCAGAAGAAAATATGCACCCTTAACTGTGGTACAAACCATCAAGAACTATCCGAAATCCCATTTGCGCAACACCAAACAATCAGGACTGAATTCTTCTAACTAAACCAAGCTACACAAGACACCAAAAATCCAAGAGCATTGCTAAGAAACACCCGTAAAAATCGTCACCTCATGAATCACCCAAAGAACTAATCGTATCCCTTACCATGCCGATCCGACCAACTACAAAGTTTCTTCTGACTTACCTTCAAATTGATACTTCTCCCTGCCGTAATACCACAATTTTCAACCCAGACTCACCACACGCGACCCAAGCAAAAAACCATACTGCCTAAGGCTCAAAAGCCGCCGAATACTGTCTCAGATATCCCCAAAGTACCATATTCAAAATACTTCCCCTGAAGAGACTTCTTGCGAATCTAAAGCCATTAGCTTCACCTTCCTGACACTGATATGTAGAATCTTTGATGATGTAGAAATACCACGAGTCTTGACACCCTTTAACGTAAATCTCAATCACACTGACAAATTAGACAGAATCGACCTGACCCATTTGCACACTAACATACTAGGAAAGTAATCCACTCACTTGAAGCCACAAACAAATTCATACACTGCACACACTACACCTTTTACAATTTCCACTAAATCATTCAATAGAACCCAATTACCCAATAGAGTACATTACAACCTATATCGAAGAAATTTCCATTACTCGTGTCATTCCCAGACACCACATCTGCAGGTCATAACTGATCCACCAATATACCTCGAACTGAATCCAATACCACAAATGATCGTGCAATCAACTTATCATTGACAGACTCCCCCACTTGGCTCAAAGCCAACAACCAAGACAACCAATAACTCACAATTCCTATAATAACACCACCTGTCTAACAAGTCAAGTCATCTACAAAATCTCGCATTCACCATTGAAACAGTCATGCCAACTTCCACAACCGATCTAAACTCCAATTACAACATATATCATTTACTGGTAGAAGAGAACTTATTACAGAACTACATAGGGATCACACATCCCAGGACAACCCGCAAGAGATACCCCTGCCCGCGTAGCCTCAAGTGATATCTCTCTATACACTTCTGAAGACCATAACTATCACGCAACCACTACATACATCTGAACACAAACAATGCATACCCTCGAGGCATCACAATGCGCGGTAAGAACCTGAAGCTGATGGCAGAATTAACACTGGAGCGGTGGGCACAGAAATCTCGAGGTTCTGGAAGCTCTACCCACACATGTCTGACCACATGGATACCCTTACTGGACACCACGTGTCCCAAGAATGCTACTGAACCGAGCCAAAATTCACACTCGGAGAATTTTTGCATAGAGCCTTTCCTCCCTGAATCCTTATAATGCCATCCTCAAATACTGAGTATGCAACTCCTGGATACGCGGATATGCCAGGGCGCCATCAATGAATACAATAACAAGGAGTTCTAATACGGCTGGAGTACATCGTTAATCAAATACATGAACGCTAATGGGGCAATGATCAACTCAAAAGAAATCACCAGGAACTCATAACCCAACATAAATATTCACTTCACTCCACAACTACACAACATCAGTGTCTTCCAATACACTCACAACTCGAAGCCATATACTAAACCGAGACAAAAATCAAACATTCAATAGTTCTTGCCACATTTCTAGCCAACCCTTTTACCCGGCCGATTGCTACTGTTCCCACGACCATCAACTGGATCTTTCGCAGTATCAGTTTGTCACAATCAACAACCTGAACGCAGCCAACCATCAATCACACTCACCACGTAGTCATCTAGTCACCATGTCTCATTAATAAGAACAGAAACGAACATATAAGTCCCCAAATACATGTGCACACACAATGAAATCTCAGTACTCAAGCCACATAATGAATGCGGCCTCAAGTCCTCCAGACTGGCCCATTACCAACATGCCAAAATCACATCTCATCCATGGAAGTCACAAGAAATCGATGCACAGCTGATACCAAGCGCTCTCGGGTGCGTTCGAATACATAGAAGGAATTCAAAAGTTACGCTCTTGGCTGAAATAAATGGGTTCGCACGACAAGAATTCAAGAATGTAAGATTTTCCTAAGGGTTCCGCAACCTCTTGAAGATAAGTACAGACGTCTCCGTACCGACCAGTAAGACTCTACTAAACCTGCTCATGACCGGTGATTCCTATGTAACCTAGCGCTCTGATACCAACTTGTCATGACCCCAAATCTGCACCAGTCGTGATGGCGCCTATCGTGGAACTAGGTCAGCCAAAAACTACACTCAAATCATAATAAGCTTCCATTTACATCTTTACTAAACTAATAACCCGTAAAGGTTCTTTTAAACATTTTAAAAACAGTTAAAGCTATATCGAATATTAAATACAACCCCCGAGATCCCGGAGTCACTGGTCATGAGCATCTACATAAATATACAACTCAATATAAAATTAATTCTATACTAGTAAGCAGGAGAGAGAGAGGGACTGCAGACGCATGCAGCTACCTTGCAAACCTCTGAGAAATCTCTGGAATAGATACATAGCTCACCCTGCTCTAACACCTGGTTCTCTACACAAGGTGCAGTGAGTAATGTGAGTACACCAACTCACTAGTAATAAAAATAAATCGGGTTTGAGCAGTAACAAACATATAAAAATAAATTCATCAATCCACAATAAGCACAGCCTTTTTTTCCAACAATGTATACGTTAAGTTATCACGCTTAAAAACCGATTTCAGTAAAAATCATTTGGAAATACACTTGCCAATAATTTCAACATAACTTTCAAGAAGTTTAGTGTAAAAATGCTGAAAATCATAAAAAGGCCCGTCGGACAAAACATATTTCATAAGTTTAGAGTGAAAGTGGTAAAATCATAAGTAGCCCTCGGGCAAAAACATGTATCATAATCAGCACCACGGGCATGCCTCATAGTCACTCATAATCATACCCTCGGGCATACCTTACAGTCACTCATAATCAGCTCATCGGGCGTACCTCACAGTCACTCGTCACTCGGCACTCGCACTCAGTAGGTACTTGCGCTCACTGGAGGTGTGTACAGACTCCGGAGGGGCTCCGTCAGCCCATGCGCTAATATCAAGCCACCTCATGGTGTATCATATCCTCACAATCAGGCCTTCGACCTCACTCAGTCAGAACCTCTCAAAAGCCCCTCGGGCAAATCAGTAAAACGGGGTACTCGACCCAAAACATCATTCTTTAAATCTCAAAATAGTGTAAATCAGGATGAGTTTCGAAAACAGTAAGCACAATGTGACTGAGTGAAATCATCAATAAACAGTGAGGAAAAATAACAGTAATAAGCCCCCAAGGGGTCCAAACAAGTCGGCACGAGGCCCCAAACATGGATTATAGCCCAAATATAGCAATAGTCTTTAGAACAGAGTTTAACATATGATTTAGAGTAAAATACGCAACTCAATAGTTTCCGTGGAGAGGATTAAGTCCAATCCAAAAAGCAGTGCGCGCCACATACTCGTCATCCGACATATGCGCCATTCTAAAAGTAGTGAGAAATATGAAGTCCGGGGTTTCATACCCTCAGGACAAGATTTATAACCATTACTTACCTCCACCGGGCCACAACACTAATACGCGATGCTCTTGCCCCTCAAATTGGCTCCCGATTGCTCCGAATCTAACCAAAACCAATTTAACATCATTAATATATGCTAAAGGAACACAACCCAATTGAAAACTATCAATTTATTCAAAAATATCGAAATTCGGCCAAACACAAGTCCCAAGCCCACCTCTCGGAATCCGCTAAAAATTACATCACAAGAACCCTTATCCTTCCACGAGTCTGTTCATACCAAGAACATCAAAATCAGACCACAATTGCCCACTAAAATTCCCAAAAAAAAATTTCCAAATCTTTCCTCCCATTTCTCCAAACTTTTTCTACTTTAATTCTTCAAATTACAAGCCTAATCAAAACAAAATAGCATAGAAACGACTATAATAATCCGGGAACTTACCTCCACTGAAGACCCTCAAATTCTCTCTTCAATTTGCCCTCAAATAAGCTCCAACTGCATGCAGCAATGGTAGAATAACAAAACATTTGTGGAGGCACTCTTCTATACTATTTTGCCCAGCTAATCTGCACATGCGGACCTCTCCTCGCACCTGCGGACCCGCACCTGCATTCCCAGGTGCGGAACACCGAAAACCCACTAACAGACCAAATTCTCGCACGTGCGATCTTTTCCCCGCACCTGCGGCTTCGCAGGCGCGTCCAAATCTTCGCACCTGCGGAATCCTCTTACCTTCGCACCTGCGCATGGAGCTTCACACCTGCGGCGTCGCACTTGCAGCTTCCCATCCATTGGTGCAGCCACACTAGCAACATTACACCAGCAGCCATTTGCTGCAAATTTCCCAAGTTCAAACCCCCGCCAACTATCCGAAATCAATCCCGAGCCCGTCCGAGCTCAAACCAAACATACCAACACACCCCATAGCATTATTCAAACTTAGTCGAGCCTTTGAAACACCAAAAACAACATAAAAACACAAAAATTACATCAAATTGAAACCCATGAACTTTGAAACTTCTAAATTTCTCCAAGAACGCCGAAACCAACCAAAACACCTCCGATTGACCTGAAACTTTGCACACATATCCAAAATGACATTATGGACCTGGTCCAACTTTCGGAATTCCATTCCGACCCCGATAGCCTATTTTCCACTGCCAACCAAAAATCGTCAAAAATGAACTTTCGCCAATTCAAGCCTAATTCTACACCGGATATCAAAACTACATTCCGAACACACTGATGAGTCCCAAATCAGCTAACGAAGTTATCCGACCCAAAAAATCTGCATTCCGAGTTCGTTTACCAATAAGTCAACTTTCAATTAACCTTTTCAACTATTAGGCTATTTTAAGAGACTAAGTGCCTCAATTCTCACCATGACCACTTTGAACACGAACCAACCGACCCAATACACATAAATGAAGCTGAACCACATATAATGAACAAGAAATGGGGGAAACGGGGCTAAAATCTCGGAACAACCGGCCGGTCGTTACATATAGAATCGTGGGAGGATGAGGATTCTACTGATGTAAATTTTATCAAATTTCGAGACGTGGACCCAGGACTCGGGTTTGGCCAATTTCGAGATTTTTTTGCCTAAAATTGATAGTATTCATTTGAACCTTGTTCATTTAGCGTATATTGATGATGTTAATCTGGTTTTGGTTAGATTCGGAGCAATTGGGAGCCGATTCGAGGGGCAAGAGCATCGTAGATTAGTATTTTGGCCTGGAGGAGGTAAGTAATGGCTATAAATCTTGTCTTGAGGGTATGAAGTCCCGGACTTCGTATTTCTCACTATTTTTTTTAGAATGGCGCACATGTCGGATGACGAGTATGTGGCGTGCACTGATTTTTGGATTGAACTTAGTCCTCTCCGCGACAACTATTGAGTTGCGTATTTATACCCTAAATCATATATTAAATTTTGTTCTAAAAACTATGGATATATTTGGGCTATAAGCCATGTTTGGCGCCTCATGCGGACTCATTTAGACCTCTTGGGTGCTTTTATTGTTATTTTCCTCACTGTGTTGACTTATGATTTTCACTCAGTCATGTTATGTTTAACTGATTTCGAAACCCAACCTTATTTACACTATTTTGAGATACAAAAATGATGTTTTGGGTCGAGTACCAAGTTTTAGTGATAAGCCCGAGGGGCTTTTGAGAGTTTCTGACTGAGTGAGGCCGAGGGCCTGATTCAGAGGATTTGATATGCCACGAGGTGGCTTGATATTAGTGCTTGGGCTGAAGGATCCCCTTCGAAGTCTGTACACACCCCAGTGAGCGCAGGTACCTACTGAGTGCGAGTGCCCAGTGACGAGTGACTGAGAGGCATGAGTGACAGTGAGGCTGATCGCGGGGCTGATACTGAGTGGATTTGAGGTATGCTGAGTGATGTTTTGCCCGAGGGGCGATTTATTATTCATGTTTTTGACCGAGGGCCTACTTATGACTTATTTCATTTTACACTAAATTCTTCAGGTATTTTTATTTCTGAAATTGTTGGAAAACACATTTTTCAAAGGATTTTACTAGAGTTGGTTTTTAAGGCATGTTGATTTCATATATATGTGTATATACTGTTGGAAAGAAAGGCTGTGCATATTGCGAACTATTGATTTAATTTAATGTGTTTCTTACTGCTTAGACTTGATTTATTTTCATTACTACTGAGTTGGCGTACTCACATTAATCCCTGCACCCATATGTGTAGATACAGGTGCTGCTACCGAGCGTTAGCCATCCATTTCCATGAGGAGTCGGAGTCGGGATATAGAGGTAGATGTTCAGCGTCTGCAGCATCTCTATTTTCCCTTTCTTATTTTGTACCTAGTTCTTCGTTCTGAGGTTTTGTATTATAATTGTAGAATTTTTGGTATACTCCTTAGATGCTCATGACATGTTGAATCTGGATCTTGGGGATGGTTTTAGATTATTTAACTATTTGTTTTGCTTAATAGATTCAGTAATTTACTCGCGTCTATGAAATGTTGAAAATGAGTTGGGATTTTGGAAATAAACTGTAAATATGTGAATGTTGGCTAGCCTAGTTACTCGATAGGTGCCATCACGGCCGGTTTAGGAATTGGGGTCGTGACAAGTTGGTATTAGAGCTTAGGTTACATAGGACTCAACAGTCATGAGCAGGTTTAGTAGAGTCTTGCGGATCGGTACGGAGACGTCTGTACTTATCTTCGAGAGGCTGCGGAACCCTTAGGAACAATCTCATTATTATTGAATTTTGTCGTGCCATTTTGTTGATTCTTGAAATCTAAACTTCTATTGTTTCATTCTCTTATAGATGTTAAGGACTCGCGCTACCGATCAGGGTGATCAACCACCAGCTAGACCAGTGAGAGGTCGAGGCCACGGTCGAGGCCGTGGTAGGGGTAGGGGGCTAGCCCGTGCAGCAGCCAGGGCAGTACCAGTTGATCCCCCTTCTGTTCAGGATCAGATTCCCACCGCAGATACACCAGCGGGACAGGCTCAGGCACCGGCAGTGCCTATTGTTATTCCGGGTCTTCAGGAGACCTTGGCACAGATCTTGACGGTGTGTACCACCCTTGCTCAGGCAGTTGCCGCTACGTCTTAGGCCAGGGGAGGCAGTCAGATTACAGTTTCTCTGACACCTGAGCAGGTTACTCAGAGCAATCAGACACTAGGGACGGTTCCAGCCCAACCGGTTGCTCTAGTTCGAGACTTCGTGGTTCCGGCTATGCTAGAGGATGAGCAGCATAGACTGGAGAGCTTTAGTAGACTTCAGCCTCCGACATTCAGTGGTGATGAGGGCGAGGGTGCCCAGGGTTTTCTTGATAAGTGTTAGAGGATGTTGCGTACTACCAGGATTTTGGAGACCGGTAGTGTCTGGTTTGCTACTTTTCAGTTTTTCGGTGCTACTTTCACTTCGTGGGAGTCTTTTTGAGAGGCATAGGCTTATTGGTTCCGCACCCCTCACCTGGCAGCAGTTCTCCACTATCTCTTTGGAGAAGTATGTACCCTAGTCTCACAGTGAGGAGCAGCACAAGCATTTTGAGAAGCTGCATAAGGAGGAGCTATTAGTGACGCAATATGAGATGCAGTTTTCAGAGTTGGCTCGTCATGCCACCAAGTTGGTCCCTACTGATAGGGAGAGGATTAGGAGGTTTGTAGATGGCCTCACTTATCAGCTTCGCCTTTTCATGACTCGGGAGAGGGTATCAGATGCTACATTCGAGCAGGTCGTTGATATTGCTCGAGATATTGAGTCGGTTCGCCGCTAGGAGCGGGAAGAGAGGGAGGAAAAGAGGCCTTGTGGATCGGGTGGTTCTAGTAGTGCTCCTTCCAAGGGTATGTTTAAGCATAGTAGAGGCCCTTCATTTAGGCCTCCTCAGCCAGTCCGTCCAGCCTATAGTGGTGCATCTTCGGAGCATGGTCCTCGTGGTTCTCAGCCAGGCCGTTCTTCATTCGGTGCCCTCCCAGCCAAAAGTGATGCTCGAGCACGACCAGTTCAGAGTTCCTCTATGCATGATTCTTCTAGTGGCCATTCTGGTGCCAAGGGTTTTTATCGGTCCTCGTCTCCAGCTCCAGGGATTTTCTTTGAGTGCGGCGAGTTTGGGCACATGTGGAGGCACTGTCCACGTTGTCCTGGTTGTTCTTCTCAGCAGAGGGGACATCCCTCGACTTCAGCTCCAGTTATTTCACCACCTGCCCAGACAGCCAGGGGTGGTATTCAGTCACCTAGAGGCCGCCCTAGAGGGGGAGGTCGAGCAAGTGGAGGTTAGGCCCGTATGTATGCATTTCCAGCCAGGCTAGATGCTATGGCCTCCGATGCAGTGATCGCAGGTATTGTCTCAGTCTCTCGCCGAGATGCTTTGGCTTTATTTGACCCTGGCTCTACATATTCCTTTGTTTCATCATATTTTCCCATTTTCTAGATATGCCCCATGAGTCTTTAGTTACGTCGGTTCATGTTTCGACTCCGGTGGGCGATAATATTATTGTGGACCGTGTGTATCGGTCGTGTGTGGTATTTATTGGGGGTCTGGAGACCCGAGTGAACCTACTGTTACTCATCATGGTCAATTTTGATGTGATATTGGTCATGGATTGGTTATCTCAGTGTCATGCTATTCTTGATTGTCATGCTAAGACCGTGACCTTAGCTATGCCAGGCTGTCCGAGGGTTGAGTGCCGAGGTTCTTCTAAGTATGTGCCTAGCAAGGTGATTTCCTACATGAAGGCCCAGCGCATGGTTAAGAAGAGATGTTTATCTTATCTGGATTTTGTGAGGGATGTCAGTGGTGAGACTCTCTCTATTGATTCGGTTACTGTGGTCCGTGACTTTCCAGACATTTTTCCTGCAGATCTGCCAGGCATGCCACCTGATAGGGACATTGACTTTGGTATTGACCTGGTGCCAGGCACCCAGCCTATTTCTATTCCACCTTATCGTATGGCACCACCTCAGCTAAAGGATAAAACGAAGCAGCTTCAGGAACTCCTAGATAAGGGATTCATTCGGCCCAGTGTGTCACCTTGGGGTCCATCGTGTTTGTAAAGAAGAAGTATGGTTCTATGCATATATTTATTGATTATCGACAGCTGAACAAGGTTATGTTAAAGAACCAGTATGTCGTGCTTCGTATAGATGGTTTGTTTGATCAGTTGCAGGGTGCTAGGGTATTTTCCAAGATTGACTTGCGTTCAGGCTATCATCAGTTGAAGATTCAGGGGCCAGACATTCCGAAGACTGCTTTCAGGACTAGATATGGTCATTAATGTGTTTCTATTTATGTCATTAGGCTGACCAATTCCCCAGTAGTCTTTATGCACTTGCTGCATAGTGTATTCCGGCCTTATCTAGATTCTTTCGTCATCGTGTTTATTGAAGATATCTTGGTGTATTCCTAATCGCTTGAGGATCATAAGCAACATTTGAGAGTTGTGCTTCAGACCTTGTGGGAGAAGAGATTGTATGCAAAATTTTTGAAGTATGAGTTTTGGATTGATTCAGTAGCGTTCTTGGGGCACGTGGTGTCTAGTGAGGGTATTCAGGTTGATCTGAAGAAGATAGAGGCGGTGCAGAGCTGGCCTAGACCGTCATCAGCTATCGAGATTCGCAGTTTCCTTTGTTTGATAGGGTACTATCGCCGTTTCGTAGAGGGATTTTCATCTATTGCAGCACCTATGACCAGACTGACCCAGAAGGGTGCTCCGTTCAGGTGGACTGAGGAGTGTGAGGAGTGTAAAGAGAGCTTTCAAAAGCTCAAGTCATCTTTGAATATAGCCCTGGTATTGATTTTGCCTACGTGTTCAGGTTCTTATACAATTTACTATGATTCTTCGAGAGTTGGCCTGTGAGCGGTTTTGATGCAGATGGTAGGGTGATTGCCTACACGTCAAGACAGTTGAAGGTGAACGAGAAGAACTATCCAGTGCACGATCTTGAGCTAGAAGCTATTGTCCACGCCTTGAAGATTTGGCGTCATTATTTTTGTAGAGTGCATTGTGATATTTTCACTGATCACCATAGTTTGCAACATCTGCTTAAGCAGAAGGATCTCAATTTGTGTCGGAGGAGGTGGTTGGAACTTCTAAAGGATTATGACCTCCCTATTTTATATCATCCGGGGAAGTCCAATGTTTTGGCTGATGCCATGAGTCGTAGAGCAGAGATTTTGGGGACTCTATCCTACCTTCCAGTAGCAGAGCGGCCATTAGCCCTTGATGTCCAGGCTTTAGCGGGTCAGTTGGTGAGATTGGATATATCAGAGCCCCCGCGGGTATTGGCTTGTGTATCCTCAAGGTCTTCTCTTTATTATTAGATTAGAGCATGCCATATGATTATCCACACTTGCTCGTTCTTCAGGAAAGGGTCCGTCACAGTTATACCAAGGATGTGGTTATTGGTGATGATGGGGTCATGAGGATGCATGGCCAGATTTGCGTGCCCAATATGGATGATCTTCGAGATTTGATTCTAGCTGAGGCCCATAGTTCACGGTATTCCATCCATCCAGGTGCCACAAAGATGTATTAGGATCTGGGACAACATTATTGGTGGAGGCTATAAAGAGGGATATTGTTGAGTTCGTGGCTAGGCGACTCAACTGTCAGCAGGTCAAGTATGAGCACCAGAGACCAGGTAGATTACTTAAGAGATTAAATATTCCAGAGTGGAAGTGGGAGCGAATCACCATGGACTTTGTAGTTGGGCTCCCACGGATTTTGAGGAGGTTTGATGCTATATGGGTTATTGTGGATCGGCTAACCAATTATGCGCACTTCATTTCTATTGGTACTACTTATTCTTCAGAGCAGTTAGCTGAGATTTATACCAAGGAGATTGTCCGATTTCATGGGGTTCCGGTTTCTATCATTTCTAACAGAGGTACTCAGTTCACATACTAGTTTTGGAGGGTCGTGCAGATGGAGTTAGGTACTCAGGTCGAGTTGAGCACAACGTTTCATCCTCGGACCGACGGGCAGTAGGAGCGTACTGTTCAGATTTTCGAGGATATGTTGCGTGCCCGTGTCATTTATTTGGGGGGTTCATGGGACCAACTTCTGCCACTCGCGGAATTTACATATAATAATAGTTATCAGTCGAGTATCCAGATGGATCCGTATGAGGCTTTAAATGGTAGGAGGTGCAGATCTCCAGTTGGTTGGTTCGAACCGAGCGAGGCTAGGCTATTGGGCACAGACTTGGTTCAGGATGCGTTGGGTAAGGTGAAGTTTATTCAGGTGCGACTTCCCACGGTGCAGTCTAGGCAGAAGAGTTATGCAGACCGGAAGGTCCGAGATGTGTCTTTCATGGTTGGGGAGAAGGTGATGCTGAATGTGTCACTCATGAAGGGTGTTATGAGGTTCAGGAAGAGGGGAAAGCTGAGTCCCAGGTTCATTGGGCCATTTGAGGTTCTCCAGATGATTGGGGAGGTGGCTTATAGACTTGCCATGCCTCCCAGCTTATCGAGTATTCATCCGGTGTTCCATGTTTCGATGCTCCGAAAGTATGTTGGTGACCCGTCCCATGTTTTGGACTTCAGCACGGTTCAGCTGGAGGGTGATATGTCATATGAGGTAGAGCCAGTGGCTATTTTGGGTCGTCAGGTCAAAAAGTGGAGGATGCCACCTCGGAGACCTAGCGGGAGATGCGGAGCAGATATCCTCACTTATTCGAAACTCCAAGTATGTTTCTAGACCCGTTCAAGGATGAACGTTTGTTTAAGAGGGGGAGGATGTAATGAACCGGCCCGTCGTTCTGTGAGATTAGCCCGTTTCCCCCGTTTATGCTTTATCATATGTTGTTTAGCCTATATATATTTTTTTGGGTCGGTTGGTTCGGGTTCGGAGGGGGTGTGTTGAGAACTGAGACACTTAAGTCTCTTAAATTAGCTTAATAGTTGAAAAAGTCAAGTAGGAGTTGATTATTGGTAAACGACCATAGAATGTGGATTTAATGGCTTGGATAGCTTCGTTAGGTGATTTGGGACTTAGGAGTGTGTACGGAATGAAGTTTTGATGTCCGGTGTAGAATTAGGCTTGAATTGGCAAAATTTACTTTTTGGCGGTTTCCGGTCGGCAAGGGAAATTAGGCTATCGGGGTCGGAATGAAATTATGAAAGTTGGAGCAGGTTCATAATGTTATTTTGGATATGTGTGCAAATTTTTAGGACAATCGGATGTGTTTTGGTCGATTTCGGCATCATTGGCAAAATTTAGAAATTTCAAAGTTCATAGGCTTGAATTTGATGTAATTATGGGGTTTTTGCCTTGTTTTTGGTGTTTCAAAGTCTCAACTAAGTTTGAATGATGTTATGGGGTGTGTTGGTAGGATTGGTTGAGGTTCCGAGGGCCTCAAGTGTGTTTCGGATGCTCAAACGTGCATTTTTGGTCTTAAAGAGTCTGCTATTTTTTTGGTGTTTTAGCAGCAGTGGTTTCTTCATTGCGATTGCGTGAGTTCATCCGCGATCGCGTAGAGTAAAGTTTGAGGCAGGCAGGTTAGTTCTATGTGATCTCGTAATAAATTTTGCGAGCGCATAGGTTGGGCAGCTGAAGCAGTGCGGTCACGTGGCCCTTTGTGCGATCGCATAGGTGTTTTGAGGCGCGTGTGTGGGATGGATATTTAAGCTATGCGAACGCGTGTGCTGGTATGCAAACGCATAGAGTGGTCTGGAATGTGCATCGCGGTTGCGTGGATGGAGACGTGATCGCATTGAAGGAAATATTAGTTCTGGGCAGAATGTTTTAAAAGGCCATCTTTGCGAATTGAGTTCAATTTTCCTCCATTGTTTAACGGGTTTGGAGCTCTTTTAGAGGGTTTGAAGAGGAAATCGAAAGGAATCACTTGGAGGTAATATTTTCGACTTCATAACTCCATTCTATGTCATTTTCGATGTAATTAAACCGGAGATTTGTTGAATTTAAACCCAAAATTGGGGAGATTAGGTGCATGACAATTGGAAATTTCTTTTGATGATTTGAGTGGGAAATTGTGGTCCAATTTTGGTGTTCTTGGTATGTATAGAATGGTGGGAGGATGAGGATTATAGTGATGTAAATTTTATCGAATTCCGAGACGTGGTCACGGGGCTCGGGTTTGGCCAGTTTCGAGAATTTTGCCTAAAATTGATAGTTTTCATTTGAGCGTTGTTCCTTTAGCGTGTATTGATGATGTTAATCTAATTTTGGTTAGATTCGGAGAAACCGGGAGCCGGTTCGAGGGGCAAGAGCATCGCAGATTAGTATTTTTGCCCGGTGGAGGTAAGTAATGGCTATAAATCTTGTCCTGAGGGTATGAAACCCCAGACTTCGTATTTCTCACTGTTGTTTTAGAATGGTGCACATGTCGAATGACGAGTATGTGGCATGCACTGATTTTTGGATTGGACTTGGTCCTCTCCACGACAACAATTGAGTTGCATATTTTTACCCTAAATCATATGTTAAATTGTGTTCTAAAAACTATTGGTATATTTCGGCTATAAGCCGTGCTTGGGGCCTCGTGCCGACTTGTTTAGACCCCTTGGCGGCTTTTACTGCTATTTTCCTCACTGTGTTGATTTACGATTTACACTCAGTCATGTTATGTTTAATTGATTTCAAAACCCAGCCTTATTTACACTTTTGAGATATAAAAATGATGTTTTGGGTCGAGTACCCCGTTTTACTAATACACCCAGGGGCCTTTTGAGAGTTTTTGACTGATTGAGGATGAGGTCCTAATTGTGAGGATATGATATGCACGTGGTGGCTTGATATTAGCGCTTGGGCTGAAGGAGCCCCTCTGGAGTCTGTACACACCCTCAGGGAGCGCAAATACCTATTGAGTGCGAGTGTCGAGTGACGAGTGACTGGGAGGCATGAGGGACAGTGAGGTTGCCCGAGGGGATGATACTGAGTGGCTGTGAGGTATGCTGAGTGATGTTCTGCCCGAAGGGAGATTTATGATTCATGTTTTTTCCCGAGGGGATATTTATGACTTATTTCATTTTACACTAAATTCTTTAGGTATTTTTATTTCTGAAATTGTTGGAAAACACATTTTTCAAAGGATTTTACTGGAGTTGGATTTTAAGGAATGTTGATTTCATATATATATGTGTATATACTGTTGGAAAGAAAGACTTTACATATTGCAAATTCATGATTTGATTTTATGTGTTTCTTACTGCTTAGAATTGATTTATTTTCGTTACTACTGAGATGACGTACTCACATTACTCCCTTTACCCCTGTGTGAAGATACAAGTGCTGATACCGAGCGTTAGTCATCTATTTCCGTGCGGAGCCGGAGTCGGGATATAGAGGTAGATGTTCAGTGTCCGCAGCATCTCTGTTATCCTTTTCTTATTTTGTAACTAGTTCTTTGTTCCGAGGTTTTGTATTATAATAGTAAAATTTTTTGTATACTCCTTAGATTCTCATGAAATGTTGACTATGGATCTTTGGGATGGCTTTAGATTATTTAACTGTTTAATAGATTCACTAATTTACTCACGTCTATGAAATGTTGAAAATGAGTTGGGATTTTGGAAAGAAACTGTAAATATGTGAATGTTGGCTAGCCTAGTTCCACGATAGGCGCCATCACGCCCGATTTAGGATTTGGGGTCGTGTCAACCGTCCAGAATACAAACGGGACGGTAAAGAAAGTACAACTCAATACACTGGAGGAGACTCTGCTGGGTGCAGGTCGTCTCAAGAGGTACAGCTCACCCAAGTCCCCATATCAACCATGCCACGACGCCAAGTGGGGGCACTAGATATACATGTACCTGTGCAACAAAAATGCACAGCAAGTGTAGTATGAGTACGAAAACAACGTGTACCCAGTAAGTATCCCGCCTACATTAGAAATACTTATTCAATCCTGAACCACCGCACACCACGATCTCTAACAGCCGCTTCTTCAATAGTACTTCACATTACTTTGACCCAATGCAACCGAAGAAACAATAGAACCGCAAACTTAACACAACTTATTCGATCAAAGAAGACAATGCCACATCATAGATGAAGATTCCACCTCACATGAAAAACACCCAGTCTCATTACTCTGTAAATTCGAACCTGGTCATTTATAGCCCAATTGTCTTTTCTCCGCCAGAAATAAAATACTGAAATCTCGGAATCACGCTCTATGAAGACATCTTTTCAAGTCATTCCTTGCCCCGACATATGAGCAAGCATCCTCTCATCACGTCAACACGGTGCGATGACCAATCATAAGCATCATAACAACCTGAGCATAGCCTCAAAGCTCTAAAAAATACAACTATTTAGCTGAAACAACATAATATCCTTCCGTAAAGCAACGACAATATCCCCAATCAACTAGGCATGGAAAAACCTCACGCACCATACCTGTAGTACCATTACAATTCCTCAAATTCCCAATTTATAGCAAGCGCTTCGCGACATGTAAGATTGAGTAGGAAGAAACGTAGGCATAAGCCTCAAAGGAATCAAATCGCACGATGAGGAATCAAGAAGGAAAGCATTCCTAACAGCCACGTAGCCTCTCGAAGATAAGTCCAGACGTGGTAGTACCGATCCGCAAGACTCTACTAGACTTGCTCATGACTCGTGAGAACTAAGGGAACCTAGTGCTCTGATACCACATTGTCACGACCCAAAAATCCATTAAGGTCGTGATGGCGCTGGACACCACAGTAAGGCAAGCCAACACTCATTAGTCAATTAAGTTCCCATTTTATTATTTTGAAATCAGTTTTTCAATTTTTTATATGAAAGTCGATAAAATTTTACTGAGTAAATCACAATGTTTTAACACCTCAATGAACAAATACATCCCAGAACCTGGTATCACAAGTGCATGAGCAAATTCTAAGAAAAAACAAATGAAATACAGTAACTGTCCAGAATACAAACGGGACGGTAAAGAAAGTACAACTCAATATACTGAAGGAGACTATGATTGTTGCGGGTCATCTCGAGAGGTGCAGCTCATCTAAGTCCCCATATCAACCATGCCACGACGCCAAGCGGGGCCACTAGATATACATGTACATGTGCAACAAAAATGCACAGTAAGTATAGTATGAGTACGAAAACAACGTGTACCCAGTAAGCATCCCGCCTAATCTCGAAGAGGTAGTGTCGAGAGGTTGAATTTGACACTTGCTAGAGGTCAATTTAATAAAAATAAAGGGTGACACTAAGCATGGATATCATAGGTAATTAACAAATAGTGATAGGAAATAACAACTTCTTCCATATTTACATACTTTAAATCTTGTTCATTTCAGTTGAAAACTTATAATTCAAGGCCAGTAAACAGTTAAAAAATATCAGAAAGTACTCAGCAAATATCATGTACAAGAAATGCCAAGGTTCGAACGGCTCTAACCAATGATAAATGTAAATTGTGCACTACCGAAGGGTCGAACGACTCTAACCATGGATGCATCTATTACCCCGCTCGCGAATCGTACATGCGACTCGGTCAAATATAAATAAATAAAAGGCGAGCCCTCTCGCGAAATATATATGCGACGCGGATACTCATAAATACACACATTCAAACAGTAAACCCTGACTTTATCAGGAAAACAATTACCCAAGGAAGTTATAAATTCTCTATTAATTGTCACGAGTATAGTATTTAAATCTTTTCTAGAAATTCATTTGCCAAGTTCGATAAGGTTTAAAAAAATTTGAATTTAATAGTAAAGTTACAAGTACGACAAATAAAACATACTTTTGGGTCCTAGACTACCCGGACATAAGCATAATAGTAGATACGCACAGACCCTCATCACCTCGTGCGTACGTAGCCCCTACAAATAGTAGCACCTGATTGATTATTTCACCTATGGGGACAATTCCCCCTTACAAGGTTATAAATGAGACTTACCTCGCTCCGAAGATTAATAACCGACCTCCAAGCCCTTCCGACGACGCGCATTGATGCACAACGCCCCAAAACAATCTAAATAACGGGAAAACCAATGAAAATACACTCTAATACTTATAAAAATTCAATTATATAAACTCCCAACGGCGCTCGGAAAGTCGATAAAATCACCCTCGGGCCCACGTGCCCGGATTCCGAAAGTTCTTGAAGATAAAGATTACCCATAACTTTACGAACTCAAATATATAATTCTCTTTCAATTTCATGCCCAAATTCGCGGTCAAAATAAAAAAAATAGAAATTCTAGATTTTCCCACCAAAACCCCAAATTTCTATAAATTTTCTTCTCTAATCCATGCATAATCCAAGTATTTTACTCAAGATGGGAAGAAATCACTTACCTTATGGAAGATGCTAAAATACCACTCCAAAATCTCCTTCCATCAAAGAAATGAAGTGCAAATAAGTCAAGACCTCGGTTTTAAAATACACACTGCCTAGACCCGACCTCCGCACATGCGGCCTCCAGCACCAAGCACCTGCACCTGCGGCTTCCTCCTTCTCAACCGGGCTCCGCAATTGCGCTTCCTCTTCCGCATCTGCACCTTCGCAGGTGCGGAAATAACCTCGCACCTGCACCCCCCAGCCAAGCTAGCCAAATTCCACATCTGCGACTCCAAAACCGCACCTGCGACCCTTATTGCGCAGGTGCGGTCGCACAAGACACCAGATGCTTCAGCCCTTCCTCAACTCCAAATTCGATGCGTTAACCACCCGAAATCCACCCGAGGCACCGGGACCCCGTCCAATCACACCAACCTGTTCCAAAACATAATGCGAACCTACTCGAGGCCTCAAATCACATCAAATAACATCGAAACAATGGATCGCAACTCAATTCAGTCTTTATGAACTTTGAAATTTCCAACATTTACATTCGAAGCCGAAACCTATAAATCACGTCAGATTGACCCCAAATTTTACACACAAGTCACCTTAAACATTACGGACCTGCTCCAACTTTCGGAATTGGAATCCGACCCCGATATCAAAATATCCCTTTCCGGCTGGACTTCTTAAAAACCTTCAAATTTCTAACTTTAGCCAAATGACTCCAAAATGACCTACGGACCTCCGAATTCACTTCCGATCGCGATCCTACAACCAGAATCACCATACACAGCTATTCATATACTCGAAATTCCTAACGGATATCAATAATACTGAAATGCACTTCAACCTAGACTTATGAAATTTTTTCCTAGATGCTCACTTCTATAATATGGTCCAAAACTCTCTCGGGTCATCCAAAACCCCCTCCGAATATAGGCCCAAGTCCAAAATAATCATATGAACCTACCAGAACCTTCAAATCCTGATTCTGAGGTCGTTTACTCAAAAATCCAATCTTAGTCAATTCTTCAAACTTAAGACTTCCGAAAGGAGAACTTTCTTTCCAATTTGACTCCGAACTTCCCGAAATTCAGATTCGACCACGCCTACAAGTCAAAATACCTAAAATGAAGTTGTTTGTGGCTTTAAACCGCGAAACGACGCGCTAGAGATCAAAATGATCGGTCGAGTCGTTACAATGATTAATGTTATTTTATGTGGTTGGCTAAAGGGGTGGATCTAGACCATTACCTATGGGTTCTGATGAATCTTTAGCTTAACCTCAAACTTTTTATGTATTTTCCAAATCCCCTAAAAGTATAAAAAAGTAATATATTTCGAATCGTAACGACCCGACTGATCGTTTCGAGAGTTGTAGCCCCCTTCCCCCATTTTATGCTCCTTTTTGTGCTATATAGCTGTTATATGACTTATCGGGTTAGGGTTTGGGTCTGGAGATAATTCGGAATTAATAGAGACACTTAGTCTCATAATGGAAACCTTAAGTTGGAAAAGTTGACCGCATATTGACTTATGTGTAAACGACATCAGATTTGAATTTAGATGTTTCTGTTAGCTCCGTTGGGTGAATTTTGACTTAGGAGCGTGTCCGGATTGAGATTTAAGATCCACAGTGGAATTAGGCTTGAAATGGAGAAAGTTGAATTTTTGGAAAATTTGACCGATAGTGGACCTTTTGATCTTGCAGTCGGATTCTGATTTCGGAAGATGGAATAGGTCCGTGGTGTCATTTGTTACTTGTTTGCAAAATTAAGGGGTCAATCGAACGTGATCTGGTAGGTTTCGGCGTCATTTATAGAAATTTGGAATTTCAAAGTTCATTAGTCTTGAATTGGGGTGCGATTCGTGTTTTTGAAGTTGTTTGAGGTGATTTGAAAGTTCGACTAAGTTCGTATGATGTTTTAAGACTTTTTGGTATGTTTGGTTGAGGTCCCGAGGGCCTCAGGTTGAATTCGAATATTTTTGGAACGAGGTTTGAAGTTGAAAAGTTGCTGATGGTGTCACGACCCAAATCCTAACCAGGTCGCGATGGCGCCCAACACCATTGTCAGGCAAGCCAACACTGGTTATCTAGTGAATTTAGTTTGTGGTTACTAAATCCTTCCCACATTTCAAAAATAATTTATCCACTACACATGAAATATGACACATAACGGGGCAATTAGATTACCAAGAACAAAAGTCATTTTTTTTAATTAATTACATTTCCAAAAGAATAGTCCACCAATGTGTGCACCAGGAACTAGTGTCATAAGTCTACAGGCATCTACTAGAGAGAGACCAAAAGATAAAATCTATCCTACTTTATGAAATAATATAGACAGAGTAGAAAATGAGGTGACTCCAGAGTGCTGCTGAATGGCATCAGGAAAAGCAGCTCACCGTGAAGCCTCGAATCAAGTGAAATCAAGGACGAGCCCTGGACTTATACCCAGATGCACCTGCCTTAGAACCTGTACAATAAAATACAAAGCATAGCCTGAGTACGTAAACAATATGTAACCAGTAAGTATCCAGTCAAATCTCGACGAAGTAGTGAACGAGAGTTCGTCTTGACACTTACTAAGGTCCAAACAGTATAATTAGATATAATTTAAAATGAATAACAAGTACACGTGGACAGTAAAATAATGAATATCGAGCATAACCACATAAACCTATTTACGTGGGGAAACACAAGTATACAATTTACAATTTGTCTTCCCAGAAATCTAACAGTTTAATAGTCATGAAAAATATCAGACAAGTATCTTGCGCATAATGTGTCGAGAACATATGATCTGAGCCAACATAATAATAAATGTGCACTACTGAAGGGTCGAACGACGTGAACCATAGATGCATCTATTAACCTGCCGTGGCGTACGGCCCACTCCCATGAGAGTAGTGGAAAGAATCACTCCGCTCGCGGAATATAAATTGTGAAGAGGTCAGACATAAACACAACATTTTTCCTTAAATCCTTTTCCAAAATAGTAATTCGTTTGAAAACGTCATATTCTAGGGTTTCTTCAAAACAAGCTCGCATACAAGTAGATCACAAGGCATATAGTTCCATTAACGGAGTTCACAAGGCATGGTGTAAACCTAACTACCCGGACATAACAAGAATAGTCACTACGCAAGGACTCTCGTCACCTCGTACGTACGTAGTCCCCACAAATAATGGCACATATTTAATTACTTCACCTATGAAGACAATTCCCTCTTACAAGGTTAGAAAGGAGACTTACCTCGTTTTAAGCCTACTTCCTGGGTCAAGAATGCGGCCGAACCTCCAAATTCCTCGCCCAAGAACTCGAAAGTAGCAAAATATTATATAAATAAATCAATCTATGTTTAAAAGTCCACACTTCCCCTATTTAAATAATTATCTCAACCTAGGTTTCACTCTAAAACAATGATTTCCACTAATTGTTGTGTGTTAATCTACCCAAAACACAAGTATTAAACTCACATTTAAGTAGATATTACTTATCTCACAATTTCTAGGCCGAATCTCCCCTTTGAAAGCTCCCCAAATCGTCCAAAGATGAAAGAAATGGCCTAAAAGTGTCTATGTCCCGCATTTAAAACAACCACACTCCCTTCAAGACTTTCGCACCTGCGGCTCAAGGACCGCACCTCTGGTCTCGGATCTGCGAGCCAGTGCTCGCACCTGCAGAAGAGGAGAAGAAGGCCAGGGGTCGCACCTGCGGAACGGAGCGCACACATGCGACTCCGCTGTTGCGGGAAAAGGCCCACACCTATGGAAATTGGGAAGCCCCTCTATGGCCGCACCTGCGAGGCTTTGACTGCGCCTACGGTAGCACACATGCGGATGGTCCTTCGCAGGTGCGTTCGCACAAGATCTGATGCACCAGCAGCTCTTTTTTAGCTTGGTTTGTCTCGCGCGATGTCCTAATGGCATCCGGGGACCCTCGAGGCCCCGTATAAATATACCAACAAGTTCTAAATCATAATACGGACTCGCTCAAGCCTTCGAAACGTCGGAAAAAATGCTAAATCTAAGAATCATACCCCAAAACCATCTAAATTCAACTTAAGAACTTTTAAGTTCTTGAATTCACTTTCGACACGCTGAAACATACCTATACTGCTTGAAATGACACCATATTTTGCGAGAAATTCATAAATGACATGAAGGAACTAACCCCGATCTCGAAATTCCGTTCGGACTTTGATAACACAAAAACACGTTTCAAACCTCAATTTTTTTTAACTTAAGGAATCGTATTTCACTATTTGGTGCGGAAACGCTCCCGGATCATCTGAAACCCGTTCCGAACATACGCCCAAGTTTGAAATCATCATACGAACCTACTGGAGCTTTCAAATCTCAATTTCGAGCTCATTTACTAAAAATATTGACCGGAGTCAAACTTGGCCTTTAAGGCCAACCTTGAGGAACTAAGTGTTCCTATACCACCCAACCTCCTCCGAATCCCAAAGTAACCATCCTCACAAGTTATAAATCAGTAAAAGCAACCACATGATGTCTCATATAGGGGCACGGGGTTCTAGAACATAAATCGACCAGTCGGGTCGTCACATTCTCCACCTCTTAAACAAACGTTCGTCCTCGAATGGGTCTAGAATCATACCTGGAGTGCTAAATAAGTGTGGATATGTGCCCTGCAAGTCCTTCTCGGAATCCCAAGTCACCTCCTCGACTGGTTGGACCCTCCACTAGACTTTTACGGCGGAAACCCTGTTGTACCTCAACTGGCGATCATGTCTGTCAATCATAGCAACGGCTCCTCCTCCTAACTTAACCCCCCATCTATCTGAATGGTGTTGAATTCTATCACATGGGAGAAGTCGGTGTGGTACCTCCGGAGCATGGACACATGAATGACCGGATGAACCCCTGACAAACTGGGAGGTAAATCGAGCTCATAAGCAACCTGCCCAACTCGCCGCAACACCTCAAATAGGCCTATAAACCTTGGGCTCAACTTGCCCTTCTTTTCAAACCTCATAATACCCTTCATCGCAGAGACTTTCAACAGGACCTTCTCGCCGACCATAAATGATACAACACGCGCCTTCTAATCCGCGTTACTCTTTTGTCTAGACTGTGCTGTGCGAAGCCTCTCCTGAATCAACTTTACTTTCTCCAAACAATCCTTCACTAGATCGGTGCCATATAACTTAGCCTTGCTAGGCTCAAACCACCTGATGGGAGAATGACATTGCCGACCATACAAGGCCTCAAATGAATCCATATCAACGTTGGACTTATAACTGTTGTTATAAGCAAACACGGCCAAGGGAAAAAACTGGTCCCATGCCCTCCAAAGTCAATCACACATGCTCTGAGCATGTCCTCCAATATCTGAACTGTCTGCTCCGACTGCCCGTCGGTCTGAGGGTGGAATACTGTGCTGAGCTCTACCCGAGTGCCTAACTCACTCTGCACTGCTCTCAAGAAGTGCGAGGTGAACTGAGGACCTCGATCTGATATAATGGACATAGGCATGCCGTGCAACCGGACTATCTCCTGAAGGTAGATCTGGGCCAACCTCTCTTTAGTATAGGTAGTATCTACTGGAATGAAATGTGCCGACTTGGTCAACCTGTCCACAATAACCCAAACCGAATCAACCTTCCACAAGGTCCGTGGCAACCCGACTACAAAGTCCATAGTGATGTGCTCCCATTTCCACTCAGGTATAGGTATCTGCTGGAGTAGTCCCCCTGGCCTCTGGTGCTCATACTTAACCTGCTGGCAATTTATACATCTAGCCACATACTCCACTAATTCCTTCTTCATCCGCCTCCACCAGTAGTGCTGTCTCAAGTCACGATACATCTTCGTAGCACCAAGATGAATAAAATACCGGGAACTGTGTGCCTCCTCTAGAATCCTCTCCCTCATGCCGTCAACATTAGGAACACATAAGCGACCCTGAAGTTTTAGAACACTATCCCCGCCAATGGAAACCTCCTTGGCACCACCCTGCAACACTCTCTCCCCGAGAACTTCCAAGTGAGGATCATCAAACTGCCGAGCCTTGATCTCCCCCAATAATGAAGATTAAGCAACAACATATGCAAGAACTCGGCTGGGTTCTGAAAGATCCAGCCTCAGCAGGTAATTAGCCAAAGAATGAATGTCCAAAGGTAGAGGTCTCTCCTCTGTTAAAATGAATGACAAGCTACCCATACTCTCTGCCTTCCTGCTTAAGGCATCTGCAAAAACATTCGCCTTGCCCGGATGATAAAGAATGGTGATGTCATAATCCTTCAGCAACTCAAGCCATCTATGCTGCGTCAAATTAAGATCCCTCTGCTTGAACAAGTACTGCAAACTGCGGTGGTCTCTATAAACCTCACAATGCACCCCATAAAAGTAGTTCCTCCAAATCATAAGATCATGAACAATCACCGCCAGCTCCAAATCATTCACGGGGTAATTCTTTTCATGAACCTTCTGTAAGGCCCCGAAAAAGTTTTCTAAGTAATTTAGGATTTCGGGGTGCTAGGTAGGCTAATTATAATATTTTATGTGCTATAAATATTATTAAAGTGAATTGGATATGGTAAATAATTGTATAATTCATATAACAAGTAATGTGGAGTCCAAGGAGAGGCCTAAGGCTAAGGTCATTTGGAAAATTACATAATATGCTAAAACTCAAAATGAGTTCGCACAAGTCCACACTTTTAACGAGTATATCTAAATATAAATAAGGTTTTCTGTGATTGAAAACCTATAAAATGAAATGTGTTAGAGTCTAGTTTCTAACTCTTCAAACGGTTCATCATTTGGACATTCCTACACAAAGTTATGATAAAATTACCAAAGGCTGGATTTGCGATCGCAAAACGACTCCGCGGACCGCATTCGCGTTGCATAATGAAAAAGAGTCGGGAAAAATAATATGCTGTCACATATTGATTATGCTATAGCGTAATTGATTGTGTTGTTGATTATGCTATAGCAAAATGATTATGCTTCAAGAATTCTGCCCACATATCGATTATGCTATTGCATAATTGCACCACATAATTGACTTCGGGGGTCATTTTTGGAAATTTTCATATCCGAAACCACCTTCATAAATAAGCTTTGGTACTTTATTTGGGGCTATTTTATACTAAATCTAGAGAGAGGTGAGAGCATTTTAGAGAGAGAAGAGGGAACCTAGCCTTCCAACCACCAAATCTTTTTCAAGTCATTAAGAATCAAGGAAGATAACCACTAGATTGTCCTCCATCTGGTTAAGTCCTACTTCCAAGATCTCATATAAGAGATAGTGAGTTCAAAAATATATTGTGGGATTAGAAATGAGACATGCATGTGACACTAAGCTATAGTATGTGGGATTAATGAATTAATTTGGGTAGTCCCTGTTAAAGTTTGTTGAGGGAAGAAGAATTTCCATTTTTGGACCTTGTAGTCTATTTCACATGTTAGGTGTTTGATGAAATTCCTAAGAGAGTTACACCATGGGTAATCATTCTAGGTATTAATTGATTTTCACTTTCTCTTTATAGACTATTATTGTTAGAGATGTTGGTGCATTGTAGCAAATTAGGGAAAGCTCAACCAGGTATGTTGGCTAAACTTTATCTCTCGGTATGGAATTCCATAATGTTTTCCGCAAGTTTAAGTATAATCGGCTCAAAGTTTCAAATTTCTACATTTCGGGTCATCCCGTATGAACTTACAAGCTTCATTATTACGAATGAGCTTGTGACGAAAGATAGAGGTTTAAAGTATGGTTGCTTATTAAAATGGTATGTCATTGAGTCGTATTCTAAATGAAAACTAGTATACCAATTGGGTGAGGCAAACTCGATGCGCTAAATACTCCTATCCATTCTTACTTGTACTTAATGACTTAATTGAATGTGTGTCGTTGATGATAATCCATAAAGAAGTAATTCAAGGATAATTGGTGTACTACTTGTTTGTGACCTTGATGTGTGCCTCTATTGTTGGTCCTTTGTGGTTAAAGTCCCATGATTAACGCACTCGAGGTATATGGTCTCTAGAATGTTCTATATGTTGGAATTTGGTAGTGATCCTTGAAATTAAATGAAGTGAAAATATTGAATATAAACAAAAATGCGGCCATCATGCTTTGAATAATGAACTTGTGAAAGGCCTAGAAAGCCAAGGAAATATTTCTATTGTGAGAGGTTGAAAATGGTAATAAAAGATTTGAACATCTATGGAGCTCGCCTATAAATTGTGTAAGCCTTAATCTTGATTGATGAAGGAAATAACATTTCAAATGTATTTGTGTTGTAAGACCATATGTACCATATGCATTCAAATGCTTCCATGATACGATGTTTTTACTTGGTGAAGTATTGATGTTATGGAAAATATTTTAAATTGCAAAGGAATATGACAGTCTCTATATGTCCGTCATTCGTGTTTGCTCTCATGTGTACTTGATGTTTCGAATCGTACGACTTGTTGATGAAATTGATACTGATGTGAAATATGTGAAAATGAACTGGAATTATGAAATGGGACCTAGTGCCAGTTATGAATTAACGATTCTGGCAACTAGCATTGGAAAACTTGAAATATATGTGCACAATGAGAAATGACATGATTAATGAAAATAGAAATGTGTTGAGTAAGACGGCCTAGCCGATCGGGCCGAGATCGGACACCATGCCGCATACATGTGGATTTTTTATATGTCATGAATCAAATTGAAATATAAATAGAAATTGCTATTGTGGAAACATGTCTCCAAGGGAGGCGATCTAGCTGATCAGGTCGTGATCGGACTCCGTATAAATGTACGGCGGTGATATGAGTAATGAGATGTTAATGCTAGTGATGGCCAAGCTAAAGTTAAAAATGATTATCTTGAAAGCTTGTGTGATTCCTTAATTGATGTTGTGATGGTGCTCATGTTTCTCATTCAATTCGTCTTATTGCATTATTGATCCTTCTAAGGATATGTGTGTCACTTCCGTATGTTGACAATTGTTAGGTTTCACTTGGGATTTCGATGTTATTGATTGTGACTGGATTGTTTATATGGCTTTCCTTTTCTTGTATGGTTATTCTATTTTGAAAGATGATTTTTTGTTTTACATACTAGTACTATTCGACAGTACTAACGTCCCTTTTGCCGAGGGCGCTGCATCTTTAATGGATGCAGGTGTTTCCACAATAGGCGGTAGCGATCAACGATACGGTATGTTCCTTCCAGCTAATTTTTTGATCCCCACTCCATTTCAGGGTCCCGTCATATGGTTATCATGTACTTTTTTCATTTGAGGTATAGCTGGAGCCTTGTTGCCGTCATTTCCATATTTCTCTTCAGTTGTATTTAGAGTCTCCGTAGACAGGTTGTGGGTGGTGTCGGGTATTGGAATTTGATTGGAAAATGTTGGTATTTGGCGAGTATGTTTTCTTGATATCTAATTCTGAAACCGCTAATGAAAACGAAAATGAAAGTTATTAATGATATATTTACAAAGTATGATTAGTAGAGTTCACCTCCTCTTTATTCATGAATCAGTAGGGGAGAATAAGACCTATCAGGCTTGCTTAGTCGGGTTGACTCGATTGAGCGCCGGTCGCATTCCTCAGTTTTTGGGCATGAAACCTTCCGCTGACGTGAAGCATATGCAATAACTCGCTCCTCCTGCATCAATACACATCCCAAACCAACACGTGAAGCGTTGCAATAAACTGTACACATTCCCAAATCGGAAGGCAACACTAGAACTGGTGATGTGGTCAAGACTGTCTTGAGCTTCTGGAAGCTCGCCTTACACTCGTCGGACCATCGTAATGGGGCCCTCTTCTGGGTAAATCTAGTCAGAGAGGCTGCAATGGATGAAAAACCCTCCACAAACCGACGATAATAACCTGCCAGTCCCAAGAAGTTCATGATCTCTGTCGCTGAAGTAGGGCGTGACCAACTCTGAACGGCCTCAATCTTCTTAGGATCCACCTTCATTCCCTCTCCGAATACCACATGTCCCAAGAATACCACAAAATCTAACAAGAAATCACACTTGGAGAACTTAGCGTACAACTTTTGTTCCTGCAAGGTCTGGAGCACCACTCCCAAATGCTACTTATGATTCCCCAGGCTATGTGAGTAGATCAGGATGTCTCAATGAAGACAATAACAAAAGAATAAATATAAGGCCGTAACACCCTGTTCCTCAAATCCATAAATGCTGCTAGGGCATTAGTCAAGCCAAAGGACATCACCAGGAACTCATAATGACCATATCTCGTACGGAATGTAGTCTTTGGAACATCCAAGTCCGGAATCTTCAGCTGATGCTACCCTGATCTCAAGTCAATCTTAGAAAACACCCGAGCACCCTACAACTGGTAAAAAAAATCATCGATACACGGCAACGGGTACTTGTTCAACTAGCGGTAGTCAATACACATCTACATAGTCCCGTCCTTCTTCTTCACTAATAACACTGAAGCACCCAAAGGCAATAGACTCGGTTTGATAAAACCCTTAGCTAACAATGCCTCAGGCTATTCTTTCAATTACTATAATTCCTTCGGAGCCATGCGGTATGGGGGAATAGATATAGGCTGGGTGCCTAGAGCTAAGTCAATGCAAAAATCAATGTCACGATCTGGTGGCATGCCTGGAAGGTCTGAAGGAAATACATCAGTAAACTCTCAAACTATCAGCACTGAATCAATCGTCGGAGACTCGGCGGTGGTGTCCCGCACATAAGCAAGATAAGCCAAACAACCTTTCTCGACCATACATCGAGGAAATAAAAAACCTGACTAGCTGCACTGACTGAGGAATCTCTCCACTCCAATCTCAGCAACTCGGACATGGCTAGAGTAACCGTCTTGGCATGGAAATCTAGTAGAGAGTGATAAGGAGATAACCAATCTATGCCCAGAATGACCTCAAAATCAGTCATATCAAGCAGCAGGAGGTCCGCTCTTGTTCTCGAACCCACATAACGTAAGTGCACAGGACCGATAAATCCGGTTCACAACAACCGAATCGCCCACAGTAGTGGACACATAAAACCTAAGGACTCACGAGGAATATCCAAGAAATGAGTAAATAGCGCTGATACATATGAATAAGTGGATCCTGGATCAAATAATAGTGATGCATCCCTACTGCACCCCGATATAATACCTGTGATCACGGCATCTGAGCCCACTACATCTAGTCTGGCTGGGAAAGCATAGAATCTGGCTGGAGCACCGGATGACTGACCTCCACCCGAATGGACATGAGCTGGCTGGGCTCCCCTTACCTGGCCACCACCTCTAGGAGGTCCTGTGCCAGCATGTCCTCCACCTCTGGGTGGCCGGACCGCCAGTGCTGAAACTATAGGCTGGTGACTCTGCTACACTGCCTTGCCCTGCAGCCTGGGACAAAACCTCTTCATGAGACCAGAATACCCACACTCATAACAACCTCTCGGAACCATAGCCTGCTGCCCTGAAGAAGAACCCTAATTAGCTGGAGGATGGTATGAACTCTCTGGCATATCACTGAAATAAGAGCTGGAAGAACCCTGATGGCCTGAATACTCGCTAGAGGAATCCTGAATGGCTGGTGGGCGATAAGAACTCTCGGGCATCGCTCTGAAATAAGGCCTCACCGGAGCACCTCAAGGAGGTGGTGGGGGTGCTGAATATGGAGGCCTACTAGGCAGGCCCCTACAGAAATGTCCTCTACCCCTAGCTGGAGGACCTCTAAAATCCCAAGAAAATCGAGCTCTCTTATCCTACTATCCCTGCTCTCTGCTCCTCAATCGATAGCCCTCAATCCTACGAGCAATCTCTACTACAAGCTGATAAGGAGTCCTTATCTCCTCTTCTCGGGCCATGTTGGCCCTAATATCTGCGTGCAACCCAATTACAAATATCTGCACTCTCTCTGTGTTAGTAGGAAGTATCATAAGTGCATGATGAGACAGCTCAGAAAACCTAGCCTCGTAGTCAGTCAGTGACATCTAACCCTGCTCTAACTACTCAAACTAATACCGCAACTCTTCCCTCTCAAAGGGTGGAATATACCTATCCAGGAATAGCTGAGTGAACTGCTCCTAAGTGATATGAGGAGAATCTGCCGGTCTTCCAAGAACATAAGACTGCCACCATCTACAGGCCCCGCCCTCAAGCTGGAAAGTAGTGAAGTCTACTCAATGGGACTCCAGTATCCTCATGTTGTGCAGTCTTTCCCTGCACCTATCAATAAAATCCTGAGCATCTTCATGACGCTCGCCTCTGAAGACTGGAGGGTGCAGTCTAGTCCATCTGTCTAATAGTTTCTACGGATCACCGTCCGCAGCTGGTCTGGGCTCAGGTTCTGCTGCTGCTACTGGTTGAACCCCACCCGCGAGCAGTGTACTCGGGGTCTGATAAACTACAGCTGTATGTCCTGCGACCTGGGCAGTAGGGGTCTGTGCTCCCTCTCCTGCCACAGATATGGCTGGGTCCGCTGGAAATAAACTACCCTGAGTCATAATATCCATGAACCGCATCATACGGCCCATAACCTCTTGAAATACTTGTGCCTTCATGAAGTCTAACGGGGAGAGATCTACTGCGGGCGCCTCGCCCTGCTCCTCAGTGATAGGATACTCTACTGGATGCACTGGCGGTGCAATTGGGGAAACTCTAGGACACTCTTGTCCCCTACCTCGAGCTGGTGCCCTCCCCAAACTCTGGCACGACCTCTAACAACGGGGGTGGCGGCCCCTCCCGGGTTCGGAACGTCGGCTATGCGCGTCCTCACCATCTGTGAGAGAATAAAAGAGTAAGATTCAGCATACAATCAACTACACGATAGAAGATGAATAAAAGAGATTTCCTAACACCGTATAGCCTCCCGAAGAAAAAATACAGACGTCTCCGTACCGATACGCAAGATTCTATTGGGTTTTCCCGTAATTCTTGAGACCTACGTGAACCTAGAGCTCTGATACCATGTTGTCACGACCCAAATCATAACCCAGGTCGCGATGGAGCCCAACACCGTTGGCAGGCAAGCCAACACTGATTATCTAGTGAATTTAGTTTGTGTTTACTAAATCCTTCCCACATTTCAAAAATAATTTAGCCACTACACATGGAATATGACAAATAGCGGGGCAATTAGATTACGAAGAACAAAAGTCAATTTTTTTAATTAATTACATTTTCAAAAGAATAGTCCACCAATGTGTGTGCCAGGAACTAGTGTCACAAGTCTACAAGCATCTATTAGAGAGGGAACAAAAGAATAAAATATATCATACTATCTGAAATAATATAGGAAGAGTAGAAAAAGAGGTGACTCTAGGGTGCTGCTAAACGGCATCAGGAGAATCAGCTCACCGTGAAGCCTCGAACCAAGTGAAATCAAGGACGAGCACCAGACTGATACCCAGATGCACCTGCCTCAGAACCTGTAAAATTAAGTACAGAGCGTAGCATGAGTACATAAACAATAGGTACCCAGTAAGTATCCAGTCTAATCTCGTAGAAGTAGTGGCGAGAGGTTGACCTGACACTTACTAGGGTCCAAAGAGTATAATTAGATATAATTTAAAATGAATAACAAGTACATGTGGACAGCAAAACAATGAATATTGAGCATAACCACAAAAACCTATTTACGTGGCGAAACACCATATACAATTTACAATTTTTCTTCCTAGACATCTAACAGTTTAACAATCATGAAAAATATTAGACAAGTAGCTTGCACATAATGTGTCAAGAACATACGGTCTGAGCCAACATAATAATGAATGGGCACTGCCCAAGGGTCGAATGGCGCGAACCATAGATGCATCTATTAAACTGCTGTGGAGTACGGCCCGCTCCCATGAGAGTAGTGGAATGAATCACTCCATTCGCGGAATATAAATTGCGAAGCGGACACATATAAACACAACATTTTTCGTGAAATCCTTTTCCAAAATAGTAATTCATTTGAAAATGTCACGTTCTAGTATTTATTGAAAACAAGATTGCATACAAGGAGATCACAGGGCATATAGTTCAATTATCAGAGTTCACAAGGCATGGTGTAAACCTAACTACCCGGACATAACAAGAATAGTCACTACGTACGGACCCTCGTCACCTCGTACGTAAGTAGTCCCCACAAACGATGACACACATTTAATTTCATCATCTATGGAGATAATTCCCTCTTACAAGGTTAGAAATGGACTTACCTTGTTTCAAGCCTACTTCCTGTCACGACCCCAAATCAATATCAGGTTGTGATGGCCCCTATCATGAAACTAGGCCACACAACTACAGAGAGTAACACACAAAACCGTCCGTTTAATATCACAAGTCAAAGTAATTCATTAAAGGTTCTTGTTTTAAAGATATAATCAACAACACTAATACCACAAAAATCAAATCTAACAACATCCCAACACCCGGATACAACTATCATGAGCATCTAAAGAGATAAATACAATATCTGATACAAGACTATATAAGTACAATCCGGAGAATACTAAAAATCTACGAGCTAAGAAAAGGAAAAGAAGGCCAGCTGGGGGCACCAAACAGCTACCTCTATCCTCGAGCAAACTCCAAGCAAAGGAGAAATCAGCTAACGCTCAGATCTGGTACCTGGATCTGCACACAAAGGTGTAGGGAGTAACGTGAGTTCTCCAACTCAGTAAGTAACCAAAGTAACTAAAGACTTGAGTGCAGTGACGAGCATTTAAAAGTGATAGTTTCATAAAAATGTGTGCCAGTGAAAACAAAAAGAGTAATCCAAAAGACTACATTTACCAAATACATTACAAATTCTAGTTCGTCTTCTAAACTTGCATAAAACATTATTCAACGTCTATAAAAGAGACTAAGTGTAAAATGAGTGAAAAATAGTGATCTCGCAATTTATAGCCTCTCGGGCACAATATCACTCATACGTAAGATCTCGTAGTCACTCGTGACTTCTTTATTAGAACTCGATGCTCAGACTCAGCACTCTCACTGAACAGGTAACATGTATCCACACAAACGGCTGCGGCATGCAGCCTGATCAAAATAATATATATATATGTTGCGGCGTGTGGCCCCATCTAATAACATATCTATATGCTACGGCATGCAGCCCGATCAGAATAATAGTCGACTGCGCTCACTAGGGGTGTACAGACTCCTGGATGGGCTCCTACAGCCCAAGCGCTATGTTGCTATGGCGTACAACCCGATCCAATATATATATATATATATATATATATATATATATATATATATATATAT
>ML424890.1:0-129619 GCA_005239525.1 Nicotiana knightiana
AAAGCACGAAGGGTGATGCCGTGCCATGATTTACATTGATTACATTATACATTACATAGTGAGCACGAGAGTAAAAGCACGAAGGGTAATGCCGTGCCATGATTTACATTGATTACATTATACACTGCATAGTGAGGACGAGAGTAAAAGCACGAAGGATGATGCCGTGCAAGCTTGTGATTTCTGGTCCTTATTGATATTCTGACCTTGTTGTTCCTTTCTTTGTTAAGATTTCTTATATGAAACTGTTATCTCCCCATAACATGTTCCCCTTCCCTTATTGATGGATTACTTCCTGTATTTATCTTCCATTGTTTATATATTTATATATATATTTGAACTGCACAGGTACATTTGGTTGTCGTGTCTTAGCCTCGTCACTACTTCGCCGAAGTTAGGCTCGGCACTTACTTAATACATGGGGTCGGTTGTACTGATGCTACACCTGCTCTTCTTTATGTTGTGCAGATTATGCAGCCGGACCCAGAGGACATCATTAGTGGGAGTGTCTTCCAGCTTATCCTAGAGGCTCCAAGGTATACCCGCTGGCGTTCGTGGGCCTTGGCGTCTCTTCCATCCCTTTGTCTTCACTTCTGTCTTGTTTTTCCTCTAGTTTCAGAGACAATCATGTATTTCCTTTCAGACTTTGTATTTAGAACTCTTATAGACAGTTCGTGAGTTTGTGACTCCAGGTTTTGGGAAAATTATGCGTCAATGTATTATGTTGTCTTTACTTAGTTTGAAAACCATATTTATTTATTCCCGATGTTATGTTGTGAACTGTTTGTAGCTTATTCTGTTAAATCGATGTTAATATGCCAGTTTATCTATACACGTTGTCTTGTCTAGCGGGTTCAATGTTAGACGCCATCACGGTCCGATGGTGGGATTTCGGGGCGTGACAGAGGTCTACCCATCTGTTTGCCTGAATCTGCACGTATGAAATGCAGCATCCACAGAAAAAGGGACGTTAGTACGAAATAATGTACCGATTATGTTACGAAATAAAATGACTGAAAGCTGAAATTGAACTAATAATATAATAACTGAAAGTAATGGGAGTCAATGTTAATCTGAAGATATGCATACCTGCTGATACTGACTCAACTCTTTCAATATAGTAAGTAAACTAGTTGTCCGGCCTTATAAGGCTCGGTATATATATAATTGCTCTACCGTAGTAGGCTTGCTCATAAGAGCTCAGCCATAATAGGCTCTGTATCTCGGCCATGCTGGGCTCCCTCATAGACGCTCATCCACAGTAGACTCGATATTAAACTTACCATCTGATAAGAGGTTTCCTGATAGGGTCATGCCCACCGATTATAGCTCGATGGTGGTGAAAATACTGTATATATATATATATATATATATATAGATATATATATATAACCTCTTCTCTCTTGACTGGAAGGAAACAATACTCAATCGAATATAAAGTCCTGATGAGGGAGAATACTCTAACTTATGAGACAAGGATAATGTATATAAATTGGGGAATATGAGCTTCTCTTTATGCATTGTTATCTAACACATGTAATTACAAGATCATGCCAAAATGAAGGAAGGTCTTAGCCTTAGCATACCTGAACTGATTCTCTTGACAATCCTTCCAACATACGTTGATTGCGACAAAACATTTAACGGCGGATCGAAGTAGAAAAATTCCCTATGATATTCTTGAGAAAGATTGCACCGTACTCTCTTATAATTGAAAAATCTCACATTTTGAATTGTTGAAGAACCTATGAAATCATACATTTTGCTCATGAACTTATCTTGCTGAAGCTTTCTTTGGATATAATCACCTTCATTTTGAATTGGAGAGTGAATCTTAGTCTTGCTGGTGTGGCCCCACCTTTTAAGACTCGTTTCACATTTATTCCTTAAAATGTGCCACCTTTCACTCTTTATTAAGAGTCATTTAGATGGGAAGGGAGTGCTATCACATTTTTTTGGGAGGGAGGGAGGGGGGGGGGGTTAAGTCATCCAAAATCTTTGATTATCCAAAGATTTTAATTAATCTCCCACTAAAAATCATTAATTACCCAATTATCCATATAATTAAGCATTATCCCAACTTACTTAAAATACTACCCCATTTTAACATACCTTATACACCTAACTATTATGGTTGTGTAGTACCTTGTATGGAACTAGTCCATAAATACAGGGTATTGTAGCTTGGACCGTATTTTATCTCATAATATCAAACATCGACGAAAACTCATTTTCTTCGATTCGCTTACCCTCTCACTTTCAAAAATGTACTTATCACTTGTTTGAAATAGCATAATGCTTATAGTCTCAAAATAATCTCATTCCTGAAATTACGTCGATTAACTTACGATGAAGCATTACCGTATGAAAATGCGGCATGTAACATCTCATTTCCAAGTTTTCATCAATTTATTTATGGCATACTTTCACATACGAAAACATGGGGTGTGACTGTTGTTAGTGTTTAAGGGTATTAGGGAGCAGAGTTCAACTCTATGTTAGGCTGCCCTCCCCAGCACAAGCATTGCCCTGTGCTTTGTCCCTTGGGAACTTTGAAGTGTCGGGGGATCCAAAGGGAGCATCGAACTCGAGTGGGGTTCCCTCCTTAGTCATTGAAACATTTAGTTCTTTAAGGGTTTAATGTTTAATGACAACAAAAGCTTTCCAATGTGAACTATTTTCTAAGTAAAGCCACTGCATTAATATATAATTTCCCCTTACAGTATTAATCTTATTCTTGTTTAAATTATCTATTTGTGTATCTTCCATATGCATCAGAGTGTGATCTGTTGTTAGAATATGCTAAATATATATTGAATATGTATCTAATGACTTTCTTATTCTTTTGATATGTACATCTGCTTGCGTCGCTGAGTTCCTGATGAACTCAAGCTCAATTCCAGCCTTGTTGCATTTCGTCGAGGAACCCAAAATCAGCTTTATTCACGTCTCTTTACTGTCGGGCCTAACTTCTAAAGGCCCAATCACCAGAGTCCAATCATCTTTCCCTCAACTCCTTTATCACAGTTTACTATCCCGTTAATTCAGTTTAACAGTTTTTCTAATTTAGTTTACTGTTGGTTGAAATTGTTATACCTTTGTTGCTGTTTTATATCTCATGTATATAACACTCATATATTAAGATCGCATGCTTTTCTTTTATGCTTTAATGTCATATAAACTTAGGCAAGCCTTAAATAATATATGATTTAAAAGGGAGATTAGTTAGTAATAGATCCTTAATTCGATAATCAGAATATGCTTGCAAACTTATTATGTTTTCAATCATCTTTCTTCTCCTTAAAAAATATTTAAAGCCCAAAACTTAGCAAAACAGGAACTCTATTTCATAAAGGGAAATGAGAATTCAACTTCATTTTATAAAGGAAAATCAGAACTTCAAGATCTGTCGCCCTTAAGGAATAATAACCTCTTATTTGAAAACCCTCCGAATATAAGGAAATTTTTGGCTCACTTTCTTAAAAAACACCCTTTAGAATTATATAAATAACCATCCCCCAAATCAAAGTATTTTCATAAATCAATCTCTTTTATAAGCTTGTAAAACCTAGACCACTTACATGCCGATTTCAAAACTCTTTCAATATATATTATGAACTTCTTCATAAACTTGTATCCCTTTAGGGTCTCACATTCCCTTTATCAATATCATACCCTCCCCTTAATATATAGTAAGAAATACACTTTATCACTAATCAAAGAATTTTATAAATAATTGATCCTAAACTTAGTCTAAATCCTATGGAGTTACTTCAGGTAGATTTTAAGGGGTGCCTAACACCATCCCCTGAGAAGAACAAGAACCCTTACCCATAATATCACCAGTTAGCAGATTAATAAAATATGACGTGGTAATTAAATAGGTACCCTAGTATACCTTTAAATATTAGGTGGTGAATCTCTTTCATCAATAATAGAGAAACCACAAGCTGGATCTTGTCTTCACTAGTGCAAAATAGGGTGCAACAACATAGCGACTCTGCTAGGGACACCCACTTAGGTTCAGACCTCAGCATATTTAGACTAATTTGGATTTTGAATTTATTTGTACTTTGTTTTGATTATGATCGAAATTGCAGTTACATGCTTACATGCCTTATTTGCTCTTTACAATTATCTGCTTTCTATGATCACCTTGCTTATTGCTGCTAAACCATTGTTTGTTACTACTTTATATATACTGTCATTACATCTCTTAAATCGAGTCTTAGCCATACACTATCATACCTAATGGCACGCGAGGATTATCTTTTACACTCTTCCGAACCTCCTTTTTCAAAACTATCTAGTTTTAAAAATGTCTTTGTCAGGTCAACTGGCATAATTTCTCGCAATTCTCAGTCCAATTCAAAAGTAGGAAACACTCTACTCTAGTAAAATAGGTCATACTGCATAAGCCTTAGGTGAATTGGTCATTGACACCAACAAAAGATTAGGAAAGCCACCCTGATGTCAACGGGTCATGCAACCAACATCATAATTTATGTGGAAGTACAAACAAATATGAAACAACACTTACAGATCCGAAGCAAACACATATCCAAATATTTTTCTTCTACCCACCTCATAAAATGGAAATCAACCAGACCCTGAAAGTAGAATGGTGATGGGAGCACCGCATAAGCTGAAATAGTGGTGGAAGAATATTCGTTGAGAACACGGAGACGAAGTTCGGATGCACCTAAGGGCATTAACTGCAATGATGAACATCTGTCACTACCCAAAAACCAACCGTCGTGATGGCGCCTATCGTGGAACTAGGCAAGCCACTACTCAACCATCTCAACACAGTAAAAGCTTTGATAATTATACGGAAGCAGTTAATATTTAGGAAAACCTTTTAAACAAAAATAATTCGACAACGTAACACAAATGTCTCCCAAAATTGGATGTCACCGAGTACATGAGCATCTATACCAGGGAATAGTCTACTACAATGTCTAAGGAATAAGAACTGAAATGCAAATAAAGAAAATGAAGGAAAGTCAAGGCCTGCGAATGCCATGCAACTACCTCGATAGTCTCCCAGATCAGCTGCTGAAGTATCAACACCCGCTATGACCGAGAACATCTAGATCTGCACACGAAGTGCAGGGTGTAGCATGAGTACAACCAACTCAGTAAGTAACAATACTGAATAAAGGACTTAATATAGTGACAAACTACAAAATTATAGTTCATTTTCAGTAGTTTTAACAAGGAAAAATGGACATGCTTTCGAATCCGGCAATTTAAGTCAAATCAGTTTATAAAAGCCAAATTCAGATAAAAATCGAATACAATATCTTTTACAATTTCAAACAGTGATATATGGCAGTTATGTGCAACAAAAATGAAAGAAAATACAACCTCTCAGGGAAACACTCACTCAGAATTCCTCAATAGCTCATCACTCGACACTCAGCCCTCAATACTTGCACTCAATTGGTACCTACATTCACTGGGACTGTACATACTTCGGAGGGGCTCCTAGAACCCAAGCGCTATAATCCGAACGGATAACTCACGTGCTGCACGAATAACTTACGTGCTATAGTATCATATCAGGATCCGCACGGACAACTCACGTGCTACAATATCACATCAGAATGCACACGGACAACTCACGTGCTATAGTATAAATATCTGGATCCGCTCGGACAACTCACATGCTATGGTATCAATACCTCACAATCAGGAACTCGGCCTCACTCAGTCATCAATCTCTCTAGTCTCACGGGCTCTCAGTAATCAAGGAAAATCAACCCAAAATAGAAATGATATAATAATAGAGACTGAGGTATAATATGCGAGTAAGACTACGATTGAGTACAAGTAGCACTAAGCAGGAAGATTCAACCGGTATCACGACCTCTGTGGGTCTCTACAGCACCAACACATGTAGAGAATATAGCTGCCAACAAGTTATTCAACTTTACAGTTCTACGGAATTGACTAATTCACAATTCCTATGGTGAAGCCAAAACGCTCGTCACCTAGCATGTGTGTCACCTAAAAAACAATCACATAACATATAATCCGGGGTTTCATACCCTCAACCAAGATTTATAACTGTTACTTACCTCAATCCGAGCCAAACTATACTCCGATACGCCCTTCCTTCAGAACTCAGCCTCTGAATGACCCGAATCTAGCCACAAGTAGTACAATACAATTAATAAGGGCTAAAGGAATCAATTCCACAAGAAAAATACGAAATTATGAATCAAAATCCGAAATTGGCTTCAAGTTGGCCCCGACCCACGTCTTGAAATCCAAAAGAGTCACAAAACTGGAGAGCCCATTCGACCACGATTCTAACCATACCAAAGTTGTCAAAATCCGACATCAAATCGCCATTCAAATCACCAAAATCAACTCTCCAAATCCCTAGCCTCAAACCCCCAAATTTCACCTCAAAAACACACCAACTAGGTGGGAATATCAATGGGAAACCAAATATATTGAATAAAAATGAACACCAGGAACTTACCTCAAGAATCTCTTCAAAAATCCTCTCAAAACCTCCAAAATATGCGCTCAAAATTTTAGAAATGGTGAAAATTTCGAACCCTTCTCTTATATAAGCTCTGCCCAGTTAAACCGCACCTGTGGTGCCAAAATCCGCTTCTGCGGTCCCGCTTTTGCAATGGAAACTCTGCTTCTGCAGGAGTCACTTAACCCAGCTGGCTATGCTTTTGCGACACATTACTGCATCTGCGCAATCGCAGGTGCAGAACAGTCCATCGCACCTGCGCACCATCCCGCATATGCGCCCAACGCCATGCTTCTGCGGCCACGCAGGTGCAGGAGAATCTTCGCACCTATGACCTCTTCTTATCTTTTCCTTGGACGCTTCTGCGGCTCCCTTCCCGCTTCTGGGGGCTAGCACCTGTGGTTCCCGCTTCGCAGGTGCGAATACACCAGCAGTGGAAATCCTTCGGCAACCTTACAACTTCAAAACTTGATCTGATAATCACCCGAAATAAACCCGAGTCCCCTGAGATCTAAACCAAACATGCCAACACATATTAAAACATCACAAACTTAGTTGAACCTTCAAATAACCTAAAACAACAACAAAAATACGAATCACACCCCAATTCAAGCCTAATGAACTTTGAAACTTCCAAATTCTTCAAAAGACGCTGAAACCTATCAAACCATGTCTGATTGACCTCAAATTTTCACAAAAAGTCACAAATGAAACCATGATGCTACTCCAACTTCCGAAAATCCAATCCAACCCCAATATAAAAAAGTCCACCCCTGGCCAAACTATCCAAAATTCTAACTTTCGCCATTTCAAGCCTAATTCTACTACGGACCTCCAAATCATAATCTGGACATGCTCCTCAGTCCAAAATCACTCAACGGAGCTAGCAGAGCCATCAAAACTCAAATCCGGGGTCGTTTACACATAAGTCAATATCCGGTTAACTTTTCCAACTTAATCTTTCAATTGTGAGACAAGTGTCTCAATTCATTCTGAAATCCTTCCGGACCCGAACCAACTACCCCCGATAAGTCTTAAAACAACAGTAAAGAAAATAATGAGCACAAAAAAGTGGGGGAACGGGGCTTCAACCAGCCGGGTCGTTACATCCTCCCCCTCTTAAACGAACATTCATCCTAGAACGGGTCTAGAAATATAAAAGGAGTATCAAATTAGTGTGGATATCTGCTCCGCATCTCCCGCCTGGTCTCCCAATCAGCCTCCTCAACTGGCTGACCTGTCCACTGCACCTTCATTGAAGCTATATCCTTTGAACTCAACTTCTGAACCTGCCGACCCAAAATAGCCACCCGCTCGTCATCATAAGTCAAATCACCATCCAGCTGAACCGTGCTGAAATCCAAAACATAAGATGGATAGACAACATACTTTCGGAGAATAGAAACATGAAATACTGGATGCACACCCGCAAAACTAGGTGGCCAGGAAAGCTCGTAAGCCACCTGCCCAGCGCGTTACCCAGTGTTTACAATATACCTTATCCCACATGAATTGGCAATTTAGAGTTTAAACATGAATCTACTACTTGAGTTCATTTCATCCTTTATCATTTCAACATTTGATAATCACAAAACATACAATAATTCCTATTCGGACCCCGATTACTAGTATACACATTTACTGCCAAAAATACATATAGGTACAACCTACATCATGTCTATGGAGCCTCTAAGAGTACTAAGAGTCTACACAATACTTGCCGGCAACAAGGCCCCGACTATACCTTAAAAGACATAACATATACAAAAAAATGATATAGACTACACACGACCCCGAGAGGAAGTGGGGCTCACCTGATCTGCTGAAAGTATGAAGGGGAAACACCACTATCGGCGGTCTGAGCTGTGAGCATGTAATGTTTCACCTACTAAATACTCCTACAAAATTAGATAAGTAAATTAATCTTATGGATTTTTGTTGAATTTTTAGTGATTAATTGTAATTGTTTTGCATTTGCATATTCATAATTCGCCTTTTTAAAATTATTTAAAATTGCATAATTCGGCGCACCATTATTATCAAGGAATTATAAATTCATTATTTGTGATTAAATTGAATAACAAATCGAATAATGATTATTGAGGTGATGTAGTTTTGATAACTAATTGCTAAAATTAATCATTTTTTATGGGTTTAATTAGGAAAATTAAAATAATTAATTAATAGACAAATTAAGTTAGAATTAATCACTACACTTTTCTATTAAGTGTTTGATTTAATTAAAAAACAAATTAATTAAATTAATATAGGTAAAATTAGGCCTAAAATCGGACCTGGGCCAAGAAATACCCAGGCCCAAACCTATATCTACACTACTCACCTGCCCAGCCCAATTACCACATAACCCGGCCTGCCCTCCACTACCCAAACGACCTCATTTCATTTGAAAGAGCAAATACCAGCCGTTGATCAAGATAGATCGAACGGCTGGGAACCCCTCTCACACCCACAGAGACCATCTCCCTCATTTGTCTCTCTAACCCCTCGCAAACCCTAGCCGCCTCACCAGGTTCCGCCGCCTTCCGGCCATCGGATCTCCACCAATCGACCCCAAAATCTCATCCTACAACCTTCTCCTCCCCCTTAATCCCATCCCACAACCAGTGTCCCAATAAAAATCGCCCAGTTTCGACCAATCTCAGATCTGAAAATCCAAAAGGGGTGACTTCCTCTACGAGTAGATTCCAAGACCTCTAGTGGTTCACACCGGCATGAGTCGATAGCTCTTGTTGAGTGCTATCGATTCATGTGGGTTTTTACCATTTCCACGCTCGTCCGAGACCGGCCAAGTTCCGACAAGTCGCCGAAATCCGTCCAAAATCCCGTCACTGGTACCCCCCCTTTTTAGCTTCCCTCCTTAATTTTTCAAAGAAAATCAGAACATGTGTGTTTACCGTCTGTTTCTTTGGTTAATACGTCTTTGTTTTCGTCTATGATTTCCATTAATATGTTATTGCTCTCGTTTAGTGTTTGTTTGTTCTGCCCGATTAGTTAAACGTTTGAATACATGAGTCGATTATGTAACAACCATTTTAGGTCTAAATCGATTAGCTTGAATTCCGTATGAGTTTTTTTATTTATATTTGATATTGATTGCCTGAATTCAAGTCTTGTTTAGGATTCTACTTGTTCCTGAAGCTGACTGTTAGCCATGGTCTTTAATTTATTGTTGTAGACTTTGTTTGATTACTTGTTCAAAATACGATTTTGTTCTGTTTGGACCCTGTCACCTGACTGCTACCCCTATCCCAACTGCGCACATGTCATGTGTATCTTATGTGATTAATTAAGTTAAATAACCTAAAACATGACATTGGTTAGCTGCTAATCTTAATCCAACTTTAGTTAGTCATTTAGAGTTAATTAACCAAGTCATTAGGAATTTGATCATGCTTGATGCTTAAAAGCAGGATAGCTGATTTGCAACTTCACTTAAGATTAAAGTTAATCACTCAGTAAAGTTAATCAACTAGATAAGCTTAATAAAATTGTTCGAACAAATTAACTTAGCTAGCTATTGATTTTCAGAATAAGTCTTTTAATCAGCTAAGTTTCAATTGATTAATCAAGTTGATTCAACTAACCTAAGTATAAAAATCAAGATTAGTCTCAATTGAGCTTAATTAAACTGATGATTAGTCAACCTAAACCTAGGTAACTAGTATGAAATCAACCCTAGGCACTTAATCAATTAAACTTTAACTAGTTTTGACTCAACCATAGTTAGGAACAACTAATGGTTGACTAAAGAACATAACTAAGGTTAACTAACCAAACTTTAAATAATAACCCAAGTGAGCTTAACCTTGATTACCCAATGGTAAATTCAGGGACTCTAAGGGGTACATTAAGTAACTCAGTTTAGTAAATCAGATTTTTAATGTTACTAGAGTCTTTTACTAGGTAGGAAGGTTCTAGAATGGGAGCAGTTGTCCCAAGGATAAGGTTGACAGCTGCCCTATGTACTATTTTCAGCCTTCTGGGTTGGGAATGTACTAAAGGATATCCTATCCTTAAGACTCCTATAAATAGACCCTCTTTGTACAGATTAGGCACCTTTTTTACACTCTTCGAGCTGCTGAAATACAGAATACTTCTCATTCAAAAAAAAAAGAAAAAGAAAAAAAAAGTTATTATTAGAAAAGAAAAAATCTGGTTTCTTTTAGAGGAATTGGTTCTCAGTTCCTTTGGGGGGTTTTTCTGTTTTGGAGTCTGATTGCTGGGAGTCCTAAGTATTTCTACTCAAGATTTCTAGGTTTGGTATTACTGACTACTGGGTTTTCTTTGGGTTGCTGTTTGCTGCTGCGGAACCCTCTTTCTTTTAGCTGATTATTGTTCATACTTGACCTTTATTTGGTCAAGTCCCTTTGTTGTATTTTTTTCAAAAGAGATATGTTACAGTGAACCTTAAATGAAGTTGTTATACTCAGAATTTGTTGTTAGTTTGATGAGAAAGGCTTGATTCTTGCTATGTTTTGAGATTATGTCAAGATGAATCTTCCTCTTTGTTCTTGGTTTACAAATCTAGGGTAATATTGAGTTGATATGATGTTAAGGAATCTGAATATTTGTTGTGTATGTAAACCCTTAGAATTATTCTGTTTTTGATTTTTAGTTGGTTAAAATACATTGAGTATCATTGGATATCAGTTTTGTGTTAATCTATTAGTGGAATAATCTGCATTAGGATGTTGAATCTGACCTCTTCTATGGTCAGATTTCTTCCATAAGATTGCAGAAATATGCTTTCAATTGAGTCTCTTTGGTCAATAAAGAGATTCAACAAGCAAGTCTCTAGATGGGTTAGCTTTAGCACTAGGGTAGATGAATTTGACCCATCAATGGTCAAATTCACCCCATGATAGTGCATAAAAGTAGTATGAATGACTGAAATTCACCCTTTAAAGGGTATACAACATGTAGTTAAGAAGGGCTGTAGAGTAAGGAATCTGAACCCTTATATGGTCTGATTCATTCTCTAAAAAGGCCAAGAACAGTCAAAGTGTCCAAAGGAATACTGGTTGAAGTACTGGTATGGTTGTTAGAAATGTCAAACAAGGTTGCATCTCTGGGTTTGAATTAGACTCGTCTTATAGTCAGATTCAATCCAAGAAAAAATGCATGAAACACGTCGCCTTTCTTTCTGGTGAATCTGTGATTACTTGTCAAAAATCTGGTGGTTTATCTATGTGTGATTATAACAGTAGAGTTAGCTCTTAAAGGCTTCTGTGATTAATTCTATATCCATGAAGTCATAATAGAGTCATTAGATAATATCAAAGGGTAGTGAATCTGACCCCCCCTTTAATAGTCAAACTCACCCTTTGGTAGTGCATAAACAGTAGCCTAGGGTGCTGGAAATCACCCTTTACGGATATGAAATGGGTAATTAAAAGGATCCTTAGAGAAAAGAATCTGAATCCCTCAATATGATCAGATTTATTCTCATAAAATGCCTAAATGATCAAGTCAAGGAATGAGTATGGACTGATGGTCCAAGGTATGAAAAAATGACATTCTGGAGTTGAATTTGACTTTTTTATGGTCATATTCACGCCGAGAGAGTGCATAAATGATTCTGCCCTTTAGTATAGTTAAACATAAGCATTATCGGGATTAGAATTGACCTCCTCATAGTCAGTTTGGTTCTGATGGATGCATAACACCTAATTAATGGGGGTGTTCTAAAAATTACAAAGGACGACTCAAATGTATGGCCTTTAAGGAGTTCGAGTCAATAAATCCGTTGATATATTCATTTAGTTTTCTTTTCTTCCGGAAAATGTATAGCAATAGTCCAGCTGTAATTCCTCTGTATCTATTTTTCAACATCATTGTAATGTAATTTAAACTGGACTGTATATTCATTCTTTTTAGCCCTTTAGTTTATAATGTTCATGCTGATCTCTAAGGAAATCCCTTGGAATTTCTGATATAGTCCTAATATAAGAAGTAATATAGTGCTGATAGGCGTTTAATCAAAAGAAGAACTTGTATTTTCTTAAATCAACCTGCATGAAAGTTTGAATGAATATTTACTGGATTTTTTATAAGCATTCGTTTCAAAAATCAGTCGTTTTCAATACAAGTAGAAATTAGTAATATTATTTCCAGTTCATTTCATATCTCGAAAATGTCTTCTGAAAATCAACATGGGAACACTTCGAATACGTTCTGGTTTTAGAAACACGGGACTAGGTTATTATTAATAATTCTGCATGTGTTTATGTTATTTCAGAAATTACAAAGTCCCAGGAAATAAAGTGATTCTAGCTTACAAATTCAAACCAGAAAATCAGTAGATAATGTGTTTTTGTATGTTTGGGTATATATGATGTATTTCTTAATGAACATATTTGATACCATTTAGCATATTATAATGCAAAAACCTTTAAGATTTGACGGAGAACCGAATTCCCTAACTAGTAGTCCTATTGCAAAAAATAGTCACAATTAGGATGGCCCAAGGTGTTACAAACGGGGCTAAATGAGGCCATAGCCCATAAAACGCTTCCTTTAGACTAATGTACACCATCTTCTGATGATATTATGGGTAAGATGACACTCTTGGTTCGAAATTTGGAAAAAGAATCAATTATTATCTCAAATTACTATAAACTACACTATGGAGTGGCAACTCATGCCCCCCGACCCTCACTCCAAACAACTAATAAAACGCATATAGCAAACCCGAGTGCATTTCATGTGACGTGATTACCATGTCTTCAAAAACAACAAGTGTACGCCATCGTAACTTGTCCAAGATAAATCCATAAAACGTCCTAAGTGATTTTAAAACTAAAATGTTCCTTCAAATAGAAAACATAAAGAATAATCAAACATCGCCTCAAATAGGCACTATAAAATCGTCATGACCATAGTCTTAACTACGTAATCTACACTCGGGTGCGACAACTCATGTCCCCGTCTTCAACTTCAAATTATATTAAAATCGCGTGTTGCAATTACGGGTGCATTTCATGTGACGTAATTGTAATATGTCCAAAAACAAACAAGTGCACGCCATCGTGACTTTTTTCAAGAAAAATCCATAAATATTAAAAGCGGCTAAAAATTTGAAAAAAAGGTTAAAAAGCACAATAGGTTCAAAATATGCAAAATGATTAGATAATATAGGCCAAATATTAATAGTAAGCGATCGTGCTAGAACCACGGAATCCGGGAATGCCTAACACCTTCTCCCGGGTTAACAGAATTCCTTACTCGGATTTCTGGTCGCAGACAAATTAAAACAGAGTCCAAATTTCCTCGGTTTGGGATTTTAAAACAAAACGGTGTCTCGGAGCATCGTAAAAAATCCGGGTGGCGACTCTGAAATAATAATAAGTCCCAAAACTGAATAATATCACTTTAATTTGAAAAACTCCCTTATTACCCTCACTGGTGAAAAAGGAGGTGTGACATGAGCTACCTGCTGTGGAACCACCTACATCCACATAAAAGATGTAGCGACCCTGGCAAAAGGGACATTAGTACCGTTGAATAGTACTAGTATGTATGAACAAAGTTTATTCCAAGTACAATCAAACAGTACACAATTGGAAGACAGTCAAAGTAACCACACAAGTACCACACATATATACAGATAGTTACAAATGAAGATTTCGACCGTTAACATTTCAATTATTCATCTGTTGCAGTGCGCAACCCAATCCCACCGTACATTCACATTTCACCCTTATTACCTCTCCACCCTTATTACTTCGTGTTGCGGCGCACAACCCGATCCCACCGTACAATCACACTTCACCCTTATTACCTATCCACCCTTATTACTTCATGTTGCGGCACGCAACCCGATCCCACCGTACATTCACATTTCATAGCAACAATAACCAACAATTATATAACAGGGATCTTCATCATCAAGAACATAAGTTCATATCAACCAACAACTATATGAAGTCAAGGCACAATAATCCTTACCAAACAGTAATTCACATATGGTGTTGCCATCATTATTTAACTCAATTAAATCAATCCACAGTTTCTTTTCATCTTTTGCCACACTCGGCCCTTAGCAATTAGATACCTTCTTACATTAGGGTACATTAACATTCTTTCATTTAGTAGCACGTACCACCATATCGACAGATTTGAACATTTAACGGACCTTACACATGATAGGATAAGCACAAAAAATCACCCTTCATAATCTCAATTAGAATGGTAATGGACTTTAGAAAAATCAGAGAATGAGCTCGTACACCTCGACACAGCAGGACAATCAATTAACATATGCTCAAGCAAGAATTTCATACCATGTGCTCGGACACCAACAAGGTAACTCTACAAATATTAAAGTTAGCCATACATACCTTGAATCGAAATTCCCCTTAAATTTTCTACCACAATTCGCCGGACCTTCTATCACCTTCAATCTAGTTCACAATGTGGCATAATTGAACTTAGAATTAGGAATAATGATCATGTCTTGAACTCACTTGAGCATTCTATCGAACACTAGGTGTTCCTTTAGATTAAATGGCCTCTGTTTAGTGAAGGATTACTCTAACCCATTTCCTTTTACTAGATTATGACTAGTTGTTTACATGCATGCAAGGCTCTTACCCCTATCTTCATGAACTCACCTAACCATGTTTCATTTTAACAAAAATCTGGAAATTAAGGTTGATGGGGTGGAAGCTTACCTCTTGTAGTGAAGAAAATGGTGTCCTACTTGATCAATTCCAAGCCTGCGTAGTGATGGAGGAACAAATTTTATGAAGTTGGAACTCTCTCTCTCTAAAACCCACTCTCTCAAATGTCTAATTTATCAGAAAGTAGGCTTAAAATGAAAGGGGTAAGTGTTTTAATGAGCTGGGGGTCGGGTAAAAATTAGAATTTTAACAGTCACGAAACAAAAATGCAGTCAGGAATACGATCACATTCCTGCTATGCGGTCCGCATTCCTGTCGCATAATTGTCCCTCAAATGGGCCAAAAAGAAAAGTAGACTGCCTAGATATGCGATTATTATGCGATCTGCATACCTGTTATGCGATCGCATAGTGCGTCGCATAACTCCCTACGCAAAAATCAAGGTGCAAGAATGCGACAACTATGCGGCCCGCATTTGAGAAATGTGATCGCATTCTAGGGCGCATAACTGTCCTCAAAATGGACAGCAAACTGTCCAGGTATGCGAACACTCTGCGGTCCACATATCTGATCTGCGATCGCATAGTGGACCGCAGACATGCGCAGATCTGGAAAATTTTATCCTTTAAGTCCGGGGGTACTTTTTACTCGAAAAGGGTTCGTTTTAAGAATTTCTACAATTAGAACAACACGGGGACCTATTTGGGCATTATTTTTAGTCATAAATTTTACGGATCTTTACAGTAACAAACATCACAGACCTTCCTGTCGGCATAACTCTTCTGTTTGGACTACATAGTGTGAAGCCACTCTTGAATCGATTTAAACTTGTCCAATGCATCCTGAACCAAGTCAGTACCCAAAAGCCTAGCCTCCCCCGGCTCGAATCGACCCACCAGAGATCTACATCGTCTCCCATACAAAGACTCATAAGGAGCCATATGGATGCTCGACTTGTAGCTTTTGTTGTAGGAAAAATCCGCGAGTCGTAGGAACTGATCCTAAGAACGCCCGAAATCAATGACACAAGTGCGTAACATGTCCTATAATATCTAAATAGTGCGCTCGAACTGTCCGTCAGAGGGTGAAATGTTGTGCTCAACTCAACCTGTGTGCTCCATTCTTGTTGTAATGCTCTCAAAAACTGTGATGTAAACTGCGTACCACGATCTTAAATGATGGACAATGGCACACCGTGAAAGTGGAAAATCTCTCAGATGTAAATCTCGTCCAACCACTCCGAAGAATAGGTAATACCAACTGGAAATGAAGTACGCAGACTTGGTCAGTTCATCCACAATAACCAAAATAGAATCGAACTTCCTCGAAGTCCGTGAGAGCCCAGCTACGAAGTCCATGGTGATCCGCTCCCACTACTACTCTGGAATCTCTATCCTCTAACGCAATACACTCGTTCTCTTATGCTCATAATTCACCTGGTGACAGTTAAGGCTTTGAGCGACAAACCCCACCAGTAGTGCTGCCTCAAGTCATGATACATCTCCGCGGCACCATTATGAATGGAATACCGTAACCTGTGGGCCTACTCAAGAATCAACTTACGTAGCCCATCCGCATTGGGCTCACAAATCTGACCCTGCATCCTCAATACCTTATCACCCCTAACAGTCACATCTCTGGCATCACCGTGCTGAAGCCTATCCTTGAGGAAATAAAATGAGGATCATCATACTGGCGCTCTCTGATGCGATCAATAAGGAAGACCAAGAAACCACATAAGCTAGAACCCGACGGGGCTGCAAAATATCCAATCTCACGCATCGGTTGGCCAAGGCCTGAACATCAACTGCAAGAGGTCTCTTACCAACGGGTATGAATGCAAGGCTACCCATATTCACCGCCTTTCTAATCAAGGCATCGACCACCATATTGGCCTTGTCGAGATGATACATAATGGTGATATCATAGTCCTTAAGCAGCTCCTACCATCTCTGCTGTCTCAAATTTAGATCCTTTTGTTTGAACAAGTGTTGGAGGCTCCAATTATCCCTAAACACCCCACAAGACACATCGTAGAGATAATTCCTCCAAATCTTCAGTGCACGAACGTTGGCAGCTGACTCCAAATCATGATCATGGTAGTTCTTCTCATGAGGCTTAAACTGGCGTGAAGCATAAGCAATCACTCCACCCTCCTGCATCAACACACACCCAATACCGATTCGAGAATCATCACAACATACTCTGTAAGAGCCTAAAGCTTAAGGCTAAACTAGAATTGGACCTGTGGTCAAGGCAGTCTTGAGCTTTTGAAAGGTCTTCTCGCACTCAGCCGACCACCTGAAAGGATCACCTTTTTGGGTCAATCTGGTCAAGGGCGATGCAATAGAAGAGAAACCCTCAATGAAGTGACGATAATAACCCGCAAAGTTGAGAAAGCTGCAAATCTCCATAGCTAAGGACAGTCTGGGCCAACTCTGAACTGCCTCTATCTTCTTCGGATCCACATGAATACCCCCACTGGACACCACATGCCCCGAGAATGCCACTGAAATGAGCCAAAACTCACACTTGGAGAACTTGGAATAAAACTTCTCCTCTCTCAACCGCTGCAACACAAACCTCAAATGCTGGGCATGCTCCGTCTAGCTACGAGAGTATACTAGGATATCATCAATGAAAACCATAACAAACGGTCGAGATAAGGATGAAACACATTTTTCATCAGATGCATGAACGCTGCTGGGGCGTTGGTCAGCCCAAAAGACATCACAAGGAACTCATAATGACCGTAACGGGTCCTAAATTTTATCTTTAGAATATCTGAGTCCTGAATCTTCAACTGGTGATACCTGGACCTCAAATCAATCTTGGAGAACACCCTTTCTCCCTGAAGCTGGTCAAATCATCAATAGGCGAGAAAGGATACTTATTCTTGATTTTAACTTTGTTCAACTACCTATAATTAATGCACATCCTCATAGTACCATCCTACATCTTCAAAAACAGATTTGGTGCACCCGAAGGTGACACGCTAGGCCAAATAAACCCCTTATCAAGGAGTTCCTGAAGCTTCTCCTTCAATTCCTTCAAATTAGCTAGTGCCATATGATACAATGGAATTGAAATAGGCTAAGTGCCTGGTACCAACTCAATACCGAAATCAATATTCCTGTCGGGAAGCATGCATGGAAGATCTACAAGAAACATATCAAGAAACTCCCACACAACCAGAACATAATAAATAGTGGGAGCATCAACACTTACATCCCTCACAAAATTCAAATAAGATAAACAACCTTTCCCAACCATCCGTTAGGCCTTCAAATATGAAATCACTCTGCTGGGAACATATTCTATAGAACCACTCAACTCAATCCTCGGCAACCCCGGCATCGCCAACGTCACGATCTTAGCATGACAATCTAGAACAACATGACATGGAGACAACCAATCCATACCCAAGATCATGTGAAAATCGACCATACTAAGCAATAAAAGATCAGCTCTAGTCTCCAGACTCCCAATAGTCACTACATACGACTAATATACACGGTCCAGAATAATAGTATCACCCACCAATGTAGAGACATGAATCGTTGAAACTAAGGACTCACGGGGCATATCCAGATAACGAGCAAAATATGATGAGGCATAGGAATAAGTGTAACCACGGTAAAATAATACAGAGGCATCCCTATAGAAAACTAAGACAATACCTATGATCACTGCTTCTAAAGCAATAACATCTGACCTAGCGGGAAGAGCATAGAATAGGGCCTGATCGCCACCTGATCGACCTCCCCTTCTAGGGAGACCTCTAGCTGACGAGCTGGCTAAGCGGGTGGTATAGCTATTGGTGTTGGTGCCATCAGCCAAGAACTTTGATGTGGAGTCATATTCAACAACCTAGGGAAATCTCTCTTGATATGAACAAAATCTCAACATTCGAAACAACCTCTCATCTGATGGATTTGCTGCTCCTGCTACCCGGAGGAACTACCCGTAGAAATCTTAGGGGATAGGCATGGTGAAAAATCTACATTGGTAGTGCACTGAATAAAGATTGTCCTGAGCGAGCACTGTAAGAATTGTGGCTAACTGATGTGCCACGATGAGCTGGTTGAGCTGTCTGAGCATGCTTGTAAGGACGACCCTGCCGTGGTGGAACTGACCCCCGGAAGGAACACCACTAAAACCACCCGAACCACGAGGCCTCTTGGCCTTTCTACCCGCTCCTTGCTGCGGACCATCTCTATATGTTGAGAAAAGTCAACCATTTCATCAAATGTAGCACCGGATACCATCTCTCGAGTCATAAGAAACCGCAGTTGATAGGTGATGCCGTCAATGAACCTCCTGATCATATATCTGTGGGAACCATTCAAATCGTGTGACGGGCCAGCTTAGAAAGCCTCATGTCGTACTGCATCATAGACATATCATCCGGATGTAACTGGTCAACTCTCTGCACAACTCCTCTCTGCGATGCTGCAACACGAACTTCTCCAAAAAAAGAACGAAGAACTCTTTCCAAGTAAGTGGTGCTGCACCGACTGGCCTGCACCCCTCACAAGCCTCCAACCATATGAAAGCAGCCCCAGAGAACTGAAAAGTAGTGAACAAGACCTCACTGTTCTCCAGAATACCCGCTGTCCGAATCATCTGATCGCACTTATCCAGAAATACATGAGCATCTTTGACTCAGCACCGCTAAAAGATGGAGGTCGAAGTCTGTCAAATTTCTCAAGTCTTTTTCTGCTTATCATCAGCCATAACGGGGACCACCGGGGCCTGAACAACTGCAGCCAGCTAGACCTGTAGTGCCACCGGTGTCTGGAGTCCCTACATCACCTACTCTGGTGTACGGGCGCCGGGAGTCTGGGTACCTCACCCAATATGAGAAGTGGCTGCTGCGGCCGGAACAGACATCACTTGAGCAAGACCGATACACACGGTCAGAATCTGAGCTAAGGCCTCCTGAAGGCCTTGAATCACAATACGCACAGCTGGTGCCTGAGCTGACCCTACTAGCTCAACTGTATCTAGTACCTACTCTTGAGCTGGAGCAACCGGGTCTGCAGGTATACGAGTTGCGCCTCTGCCCCTGCCGCGGCCTCTACCGCGACCTCGGCCTCTCGCGACCCTAATTGGTGGTATTGGTGGGAGTCTATCCTCCCCAGTAGTACGTATCTTCACCATCTATGAGAGAATAGAATAACAGAAGTTTAGTTACTAGAATCAATAGATTCGCACGAGAATAAATCAAGAGTGCAAAGCCCTAAGGATTCGGCAGCCTCTCGAAGGTAAATACAGACGTTTCCGTACTGATCCACAAGACTCTACTGAACCTGCTCATGACTCGTGAGACCTATGTAACCTAGGCTCTAATACCAACTTGTCATGACCCAAAAACCAATCATCGTGATGGCACCTATCGTGGAACTAGTCAAGCCACTACTCAACCATCTCAACACAGTAAAAGCTTTAAAAATTGTACGAAAGCAATTAATATTTAGGAAAACCTTTTAAAGACATAAATAAATCCATAACTTAATACAAATATCTCCCAAAATTGGGGTGTCACCAAGTACATGAGCATCTATACCAAGGAACAGTCTACTATAATGTCTAAGGAATAAGAACTGAAATGCAAATAAAGATGTCACGGCCCAAACCGGAGGGCTGTGACGGGCACCCGATACTTTACTCAATTGAGTACCAACGTAACATATTTTTCTTATCGTACTATCATGGGTAAATAGGCCAAAAGGGTCCTCATGACATAACCAAAATAAAACATAAGGGAATGCTATACATAGGACGACCTAACATGATTTAGAAACTTATACATGTGACATACGGGCCTATAAGGCCGACATGATCATTTGTAAACTCAAAATATAGGCCGATAAGAACATACAAGTATCAATATTCTTTACATCTGTCTATAATCTTCTAAGAGTACATAAACATCATAAAGGTCGGGACAGGGCCCCGCCATACCAATCAGTACATGTCTAAATCATACTGACCAAACAGGAAACTCCGTAGCAAGTGGAGTGTACAAACACCTTCGGCTAAGCTGATAACCTACTAAGAGGACTCTCAACCTGTCTATTGTGACCTGCGGGCATGAAACCCAGCATCCCCAGGAAAAAGGGACATCAATACGAATAAAGTACTGAGTATGTAAGGCAGAAAAACATAAATAAGAATAGTAATGTAAAGAGAGATATATGAGATCCAACCTGTAACATATGCCTCAGTGGGCATCATCATCATCATCATCATACGGTACCCAACCTCGAAGAGGACTCAAAAAAAGCATACTCAGACGTCATATGGCTCGGTAGAATCATACCCGGCCATGTGGAGCTCGGTAAAACCCAACTGAGAAGTGGTTTCACAATAGGTTCCATACCCGTCCGACTATAGCGCGGCTCGATAGAGTAAACTAGATACATATGTATAATGCATGATGTACTCATGGAATCACATTCTCAACCTTTCAAAGTCACTTAAGGTCCTTTCACCTTCAATTAATGTTATGGACATCATACCATCAATATGAACTTCACTAGGATTGAAGGATCATACATACTTTCTTAGAATAACTTTATAAGGAAAGAACAACATGGACAACCTTAGTTGCTAGGAGTAGATTCGTTATCAAATAGCGTATCGTTTACTTTCGTTTCACTTTAGATCATGCCAAAAGAAAGAAGGAAGTGAATTAAAATACCTTAACTCCATTGAGTCCTTAATACCTTCCAATAAATTGTTCAAACAACTCAACTCAATCTACCATAGCATAAGGAGATTAAAAATCAGTGTTGAGTAAAGGCTAAGTGCGCAACTTAAACTAGTAGCTCGTTTATGTAAATTTGGGCAGCATCTCCCCTATAACAAGAGCCTCCTCAAATACCATATACCAACAACAATGACCAGAGAAATCCATAAATACATATTTATCAATAACAAGACACCATAAAACAACAAGTCACAACTATTTCACCACGAGCGACGAGCTCCAATTGGAATTCGTATGCCCCATATAACCCTTTATAGACTTCGTAATTTAACTTAATTGCATCATTAACATGATAATTAACTCATTAATCAATGATACTATCATTATACCATATATTTATAACAAAGGAAATAACCCACAACTCCAATTATCTACACTTGGCAACTTTATTCACTAGTTCATGTCTAGTCCATCAATTTAACTTAATCAACATAAATATAACCTTAAGAACATGAAAGAACACAATATAATTACCTCCTACATTGGATACAAGTATAAATACATGTTATATTTAGCTTATGACAACCCAACACACCCCAATCACTTCATACCCAAAACGACAACTACAGTAATGTCAAACACCCCGAAAATGTTACAAAGAACGAAATCCAACATTTTTCCATTATGTGGTGTTTCTCCACACAATTTATCCTTCAAAAATACATTAAACAACAGAAAAATGGTAAGCCCAAAGTTAACACAAAACAGCCCACAAAACAGTCCATTACAGGTCGAATAATTCGAACTCACGGCTTTCGATCACCATCCCATGAGTTATAACTATTAGGAAGCGAATTTATCAAACATCCTTCATATTTAAAAACTTAATTACAGAAAGAAGAATTTTATTAACTATTAAATACCTTCCGAAATGAAAACTACAAAGAAAAAGAGAGGCAATATAGCGATACTTACATCGTAGGGATCGTTTTAATGTTATCGCTAGTTGATTTCATACCCCAGATAATAATCTTGTTGGAAACCCTTGTGGAGAGATTGAGACTGAAGTTAGGGGTATTATTTGGTCGAGTTATCTGAAAAATTGAAGAAAGAGACGAGATAAGGATATAAATATCCATTTTTTTGAAAAGTCAAAAAGGCGCTACTTGGCACCCTATTATTGGCCCTTTTTCATATGCTTATATCCTTTTATACCGACATCGTATGAATGAACGGTTAAGAGCATTGGAAAGTAGATTCCAAGACCTTAAGTTTGGTAAATAATATGTTCCCAAAAGACCTCATATAACACACGAAATATATTGCTGAAAAAGCTTTAGTGGCACACCTACTTGTCACCTATGCAGTCTCGCGAAACTGCATATATCTCTCAACTCCAATGTCATATCGATGAACAATTTAATGAGTTAGAAACAATACTCGTAGATCTTCAATTTATGTAGATAATCCCGTAATTCCAAGTATATTGGGAGAGAAGCTCTACTACATTTGACCTAATTTTCAGCACATTTATAAATGTAACTTGTGATGACCTTTGCCAACTTTTGTTTTACAACTCGCTTGACTTCAAAACGTAAAAACGACTATCATAAGGTTAAAATAACTTATAAAAAAACTCTTTCTTAAATTAAGAACCCTAGTATCACCCCAAAAGTACATGTTATAATATTCACAACTTGTCGACATTCGACGAAACTTATTTTCTTCAATTTTTTTAGCTTCTAATTCTTTCAACCCTCTTGGTACTTGTTATCCATGATCTTAAATATTTGTAACCTCCAAGGTAACATGATTAACTTACTTTATTTACTTTCAAAGAATCTCATTTCTGAGCTTGCATCAATTGACTTACCAATACTTACATACGAAGATATGGTGTATAACAAAAGATAATGAAGGAGATTCAAGGCTTGCAAATGCCATGCAACTACCTTGATAGTCTCCAAGATCAGCTACTCAAGTATCAACACCTGCTACGACCGGGAACGCCTGGATCTGCACACGAAGTGCAGGGTGTAACGTAAGTACATCCATCGCAGTACGAAACAAAGCTAAATAAAGGACTGAAGATAGTGATGAGCTACACAATTGTAGTTCATTTCCAGTAGTTTCAACAAGGAAAAATGGACATGCTTTCAAATCTGGCAATTTAAGTCAAATCAGTTTATAAAAGCCAAATTCAGGTAAAAACCGAATATAATATCTCTCAGAAGTTCAAACAGTGATATATGGTAATTATGTGCAACAACAATGAAAGCAATACATCCTCTTAGAGCAACAATCACTTAAAATTCCTCAATAGCTCATCACTCGGCACTCAGCCCTCAACACTCGCGCTCAATAGGTACATGCGCTCACTAGGGGTGTACAGACTCCGGGGGGGCTCCTACAACCCAAGCGCTATAATCTGCACAGACAACTCATATGTCACACAGACAATTCACGTGCTATGGTATCATATCAGGATCCGCACAAACAACTCACGTGCTACAATATCATATTAGAATGCGAACGGACAACTCACGTGCTACAATATAAATATCTGGATCCGCACGGACAGCTCACGTGCTATGGTATCAATACCTCACAAATCAAGACCTCGGCCTCACTCAATCATCAACCTCTTTAGTCTCACGGGCTCTCAATAATCAAGGAAAATAAACCCAAAATAGAAATGATATAATGTATCAAAAAGGAATAACAGAGACTGAGGTATAATATACGAGTAAGACTATGACTAAGTACAAGTAGGAATAAGCAGGAAGATTCAACAGGTATCACGACCTCTGTGAGTCTCTACAACACCAACACATAGCCTCAGCATGATTTCTAGCATGATTTACAATCAAACTTCTATAACACATGGAGAGCATATAGATGGCAACAAGTTATTAAACTTTACAGTTATATGGAATGGACCAAGTCACAATTCCCACGGTGCACGCCCACACGCTCGTCACCTAGCATGTGCATCACCTCCAAAACAATCACATAACAAATAATCCGGGGTTTCATACCCTCAGAACTAGATTTAGAACTGTTACTTACCTCAATTCGAGCCAAACTCTACCCCAATACGCCCTTTCCTCACAACTCGACCTCCAAATGATCCGAATCTAGCCACAAGCAGTACAATACAATCAATAGGGGATAAAGTAATCAATTCCACAAGAAAAATATGAAATTAAAAATCAAAATCTGAAATCGGCTTCAAGCCAGCCCCGAGCCCACGTCTCGAAATCTTACAAAAGTCACAAAACCGGAAAGCCCATTGACCACGATTCTAACTATACCAAATTTTGTCAAAATCCAACATCAAAATCAACTCTCCAAATCCCTAGGGTCAAACCCCCAAATTTCACCTCAGAAACAGACCAACTTAGTGGGAATATCAATGGGAAACCCAATATATTGAATAAAAATGAACACTTTGAAATTACCTCAAGAATCTCTTCAAAAACCCTCTTAGAATCTCCAAAATCCGAGCTCATAATTTTAGAAATGGTGAAAATTTTGAACCCTTCTCTTATATAGGTTCTACCCAGCTAAACCGCACCTACAGTGCCAAAATCCGATTCTGCAGTCCTTCTTTTGCGGTGGAAACTCCGCTTCTACGGGAGTCACTTAACCAAGCTGCCTCCGCTTCTGTGACATATTACCCCCATCTGCGTAATCACACGGAATAGCCCATCGCACCTGCGCACCATCCCGCATTTGCACCCAACGCCCCGCTTCTGAGACCACATATGTGCGGGAGAATATTTGCACCTGCAACCTCTGCTCATCTCTTCCTTGGCATGTTTTGTGGCTCACTTCCCGCTTCTAAGGGCTCGCACCTGCGGTTCCCACTCTGCAGGTGCGATTACACCAGTTGTGGAAATCCTTCAACAACCTTACAACTTCAAAACTCGATCCATTAATCACTCGAAATCAACCCAAGGCCCTCGAGACCTCATCCAAACATACCAACACGTCTTAAAACATCATACAAACTTAGTCGAACCTTCAAAGCACCTCAAAAAACATCAAAAACACAAATCGCACCCTAATTCAAGCCTAATGAACTTTGAAACTTCCAAATTCTACAACGACACTAAAACTTATCAAACCACGTCTGATTGACCTCAAATTTTGCACACAAGTCACAAATGATACCAAAAACCTACTCCTATTTACGAAAATCCAATCCGACCCCGATATAAAAAAGTCCACCCAAGGCCAAATTATCAAAAATTCCAACTTTCGCCATTTCAAGCCTAATTCCACTACATACCCCTAAATCACAACCGGACACGATCCTAAGTCCAAAATCACTCAACAGAGCTAACAGAACCATCAAAACTCGAAGCTAGGGTCGTTTACACATAAGTCAACATCCGATTAACTTTTCCAACTTAAGCTTTCAATTGTGAGACTAAGTGCCTCAATTCATTCCGAAATCCTTTCGGAACCGAACTAACTATACCGATAAGTCATAAAAACAACCATAAATCACACAATGAGCAGATAAATGAGGGAACGAGGATGCAACTCCCGAAATGACCGGCCGAGCAGAAAGGGTGCTCACTCGCCCGTTGATAGAATTTTGGAATCTACCTAAAGAGGTGTTGAAATTTTCCAACTTTGAACTGGTACCTACATAGTAAGAATTCAATAAGTTTTATGGAGTTTCCATTCAATGGAAGAAATCCAGTACTTCCAGTTAGTATGCCTAGTGTCGTGTCCCCTTTTCTCGCAAAATCGGGTTTCGGCATTGACAACTCTTTTAAAAAAGGAGGAAGGGTTATTAAAAGAGAGTCACCACCTAACAGATTAAGGTGCGTTAGGTCACCTATTGCAAATTAATTTAATTTACTAGTTTGCGTCACCAAAGATCGGGTAAGGGCTCAAATTACCTCAAGGAGAAGGTGTTAGGCACTCCTTGAGGTCCACAATAGTGGGTCCTAAGTTTTTTAGCCTAAAGGATCACCCCGTGCAACATAAATAATACTTCGTAACTCCCCCAAGATGGGGGTGTTACTCAAATTATTCATCTGGCACAAACTATCATCTCCTGCTACCCGATTACTATCTTTAAGTTATTTACCTAAAACTCTCCAATTAATTCCAAGTCGTACCCTACACATGCACTACCCGCCCCTTGCCTATGGCCCTGGAGGCATTTGGACCTCTATTTTGGATGGTTCTATACTTAACTTAGGTTGCTAAAAAAATGGTAAAACTAGGCGACATACAAAAACAAGTTGGACTTTCATATAAAAAAAAATAGGGGCTCAAGTTAGCCTCCACACTTAGGCAGCGAATGCACACAACATATTAGGCGTTTTGAAAGTTTCAACAATTAAAGTTTTTAGGTCCTATAGACATGATTTCTATGTGATTCTGGATTTTAGTCATAGTGGCAGTTATGAAAAGTAATTTCTAAGTGACTACACAGTTGACTACTGATTATAAATATAAGCAGTTAAAACTATAGACATGCTATCTAGGTGATTTACTCAGTGTTAGGCAGTGATAAGCAACGAGAGATATTCAGAATTACTCAGTTGTTCCTATAGGCATGGTTTCTAATGGTGTTAAACGAGACAGTGTTTAAAGCCTAGTTTTAGCACTTAACACAGATGGTGATTACCCTATAGACTTGATTCCTACCTTTGGTGATTGACTGGTTTTAATTCTTATAGGCATGCTTTCTAATGGGCAAGTATGACAATAAAATATCAATCAATTAAGAACCCTATAGGCATGACTTCTAACAATGCAAATTTATAGAATATAAATGACCCTATGATCATGATGCCTAATGAATGTGCTGCAGTGCAAGTCGAACTTTGGTTATTTTATTTCCTATAGGCATGGTATCTAACATGTAAAAGCAGAATGGGAAGGTTATCCACAGAACATATTCGAGCAAAGTGATACCTATAGGCATGTTATCTAACACACAATGGAAAAATGAGCAAAGTAAACACCTATAGGAATTTTATCTGACATAATATCAAAATGAGCAAAGTAAACACTTATAGGCAGGATTTCTACCCGTTCTCATGCAAATGTTAAAAAATAAACCCAGTTCCCAATTTAGTAATACCCCAATTGTTATTACAGACCAAAATTGAATGAATGAATTACAAAGTATAAAAACTATAGGAAGCCCGCAGCATGCCCAAATACACCTGGATAGGCCAGGCCTTCAACTCACAATAGCTCCAAAAGCCCATACACAGTAGCCAGCAGTGAATGATTCACCCATATCTCAAGGATAAGCATACAGAACCCAAATATCTAGTGTGTAAGAGTTCCCAAGGTCATCAAGAACCCCGAGAAATGCTCACACTGGTGAAGAATTATCAGAACAGTTCAAGGAAAACTAGGGACCAAATCCTAGTGTGTTAGAGTTCACGTGAGCCTCATATGAACCCTGAGCACTGCTCATCTAGGAAGGCCAGGTTCAAAACCTAAATTGTTTTGGCTTTCAGCCAGCAAAGAGTGAGGGTTCAGGAGAGCATGATAGGATTAGGGGATACATTTAGGGACATACACATAGAACAGAAACAAATAGCAACACATTTGAACCTAAGCAGACTTAACAAAGTTTTTGAGAATTAACAAAGTCATAGGCTAATAAGAATCAATTCATAAACATGTTCACAAAAATAACAAAGGTTTTAGATTAGATTAAGTCTTGGAAAAGAAACACAGCGGTTAGAAGTAGGAACCGATTATACAATTTAATAGAGGTATCAGGACATAGTGAGAACAAAACCAAACAGATCACATGGTAACAGGTTCAACAACAAGCTAATGAATCTTCTAAGGCACAGATAATTAACTAGTTCATATGAAAGGTGTGAAAGCATGTTTAACTACTAAAGATAGTCCTAGATAACACAGAATTAGGCAGATTTCGGTAATCAATTCAAACTAAATTCAACATGTCTTAATATAGATAATAATATTTTAGGGTAACTAGTCTAATATCAGTAATACATTAAACGAGTAATGAAGTAGTAAAGGATTCAAAAATTCACCAGTTGAGATGAGACAAAATAAAAAGAATCTAGTAGTGTAGAAATTATCACCAAACGGAGCAAAACAATTGAGATTTCTCGCCTTGGCTTCCAGCAAGCCAGGAATCAAAAGCACATAATAATAGTATAGCTAGAGAATAACAATGTATGGTTTTTTTTTGTAGCAACGAGAAAATTTCGACCTCTCAATATGTCCTCAATGGGAAGTGGGGAAGGGGTTTAAATAGTACAGAAATTGAACACATAAATATGGCAATAATTAGTCAAAATACTAGAAAGGAAAGTACTTAACAGTTAAAAAGAAAAATTTGAAACCCTAATTTAGGTAAAATATACAAATCGGCAAAAATAAATGTAGAGAGTTACAATAAGATGGATATAGACATATAGACAGAATCTTTATTCAAAAAAATCGGAGAATCGAACCAGATTTGGTTCGATTTTGAACAATGAAAAAACCCCAAATTTAAGGCAAGTAAAAATCTACAGAAATAATCAAGCAAAGAATCATAATAAGATGCATAGAGACATATAGACAGAAATATTTAAAAAAATAATTAAAGAATCGAACTAGATTAGATCTAGAAAAGATCTGAAACCCTAGTTTTAGGGTAAGTAGAAAAAACCACAAAGATACTGAGATATTAATAGAGATCCATACTATAAAAAGCAAGGAAGAACAAAGACTGAAAAAGGTTAAGTGGTTGAACCATTTTGGTTCGAAGTTGAAGAGATTCACTTTCCATGTTTAGGCAAGCGGTATATAAAAAGTCCCAGTACCAAAGAGAGGTGAGATATGGTAAGAAACCACTAGGGAATCCAATGTACGGTGGGATTAGGAGAGGATATTGGGCAAGACAACTAGGGTTTAGGGAAGTGAGGTGAGAGCGTTTGAAGGTGTCGACCGGTGAGGAATGTCTACGGTTAAGGGGGAGTTTGGTTAATTAAAACGAGGGAAGGGATGTAAGCCGTTGATCTTATTTAGGCAGGGTTGGGTTGGGTAGTTAGTGGGTAAGGGTAATTGGTCCATGGGTATTTGGCTTGGGATAAATAGGTAGATTGGGTCCGAAATTGATTGCAAATTAAGGCCAGATTTTCAATACCCAAATTTAATTAATAAATAATTTGTAAAAATAATATATAAATAATAAAAAATATCATTTGTGCATAAAAAATTAAAAACAGTTATCTTACATTATAAAAGTATAAATATATTATTTTTTCATAAAGAAAGTAATTATTAATGCATACAGACTATTATTGCAAATGTGCAATTTTAGCCTTTAAAATGCAAATGTAATTATGACAAATATGCTAATAATATTTAAAGCCTAATATGGGTGTAAATGATTAAATTAGATGATAAAATGATCATAAAATAATTTTTGAGATAATTAATGAGTATTTATATAATAAATAGGTATAAATTGATTTAAAGCCTTTAAATATTATAGAAAATTATGAAAAATGCTTGTTCCTGCTTGTAAATCAAATAATGATGCATGTACACTATTTTGAATGTATTTATATATTTGAAAAATATGAGGGAAAAATTGGGTATCAACAACTGCCCCGCTTTACCCGAGAAGGATGAAAGAGTTGTCGGGTAAAGAAAATGATGACTGATTTTGACTGAATGGAATATTTTGAGAAACATAGGCCGCACTCTGATCTCTGGGCTGCCTACATATCCCTGGTTTTACAAGAATCAGGTCATGTGTAGTTCTGGATCCGGTGGTGGAATATACCGATGGAATTGTTGTAGGAACGGACAAGCTTTTTGGGACAGGACGATATCAAAATGGAAGTACCTGGGAATAGTCATGAATATTTGAACGGTTATCGGATGAGTAACGGACGGTGATTAGTTACGTTTGGAATAATTGAAGGATATGTGCGGTAAAGGATTCGCAGGCCATGAAATGATGTTCTCGGGCTATGAAGATGGTGCCTCTGAACCATGATGCCTTTGAATAATGATGTGCGAGATTAGGAGATCCTCAGACCATGGCATGTTGTATTCCGGCTATGAGGATGATGCCTTCAGACTATGACGCTTTTGGACAAATTTACTATATAGCATCCCATGAGATGCAAAGACATGATGCTTGAGATGAAACAAGACATAACTTAGTCTTGTGTAATATTAGGGGCATAGCTTAGCCTTTAGATAAGGGTATAATACAAGGTTTTGGAATAAAGTGACATTTGTGGTTATGCAAGGGGAGACGATGCTTAGTCTCGTGCAAGATTGGAGACAATGCTTAGTTTCATGCAGGGTTAGGCAATGCTTAGCCTTATGCAGGATTTGAGACAATGCTTAGTCTCATGCAGAGAAAACAAATGCTTAGACTTATGCAGGATTTGAGACAATGCTTAGTCTCATGTAGGGGAAGGCAATGCTTAGACTTATTCAGGATTTAAGACAATGCTTAGTCTCATGCAGGGGAAGGAAATTCTTAGCCTTATGCAGGATTTGAGACAATGCTTAGTCTCATGCAGGGGATGGAAAATGCTTAGCCTTATGCATGATTTGAGACAATGCTTAGTCTCATATAGGGGAAGGCAATACTTAGCCTTATGCAGGACTTGAGACAATGATTAGGATCATGCAGGGTAAGGCAATGCTTAGCCTTATGCAGGATTTGAGACAATGATTAGTCTCATGCAGGGGAAGGAAATTCTTAGCCTTATGCAGGATTTGAGACAATGCTTAGTCTCATGCAGGGGAAGACAATGCTTAGCCTTATGTAGGATTTGAGATAATGCTTAGTCTCATGCAGGGGAAGGAAATGCTTAACCTTATGAAGGATTTGAGACAATGCTTATTCTCATGCAAGGGAAAGGCAGAGCTTAGCCTTATGCAATTGAGGAGGCAGGGCTTAGCCTCGTGCAAGATGGAGACAGTGCTTAGTCTCATGCAAGGGGAACGCAGAGCTTAACCTTATGCAATTGAGGAGGCAGGGCTTAGCCTCATGCAAGGTTGAGAAAATGCTTAGTCTCATGCAATTAATGAATAATAAGTGATAGCAGATTATTTCTTAGCTGGAGATGAGTTCGGTAGCTTTGTTGTTGTGAAGACATTGATTCTAAAGTGCACACGTACTGCCGACTGTTTCTTTCCCCTGCATTAAAAGTAAAATCGTGAGTTTTACGTGCGGGGGGGGGGGGAGGGGTTGATTCATGCCTTTTTCTGCTTGATTTTCTCTGCTCCACATTGAAATCCTGTTCCAGTTACCATGGGTAGCATCCCGCTAAAAATAAAGTTTTCAAAAAATATGCCTGCATAGTTATTCAAAACATAGTAATATGCAATTTAAAAACTGATTAGATGAACCAGTAATTGTCACACTATCAAAGACATTGAGACCTTCCTTGGCATAGAATTTTGAGGGTCCTCAAAATTCTTCCCCAGCTATCTAGACGAATTTCTGGCTATTTCGGGTATGGTATCGTTGGCTGAACTTGCTTTAGAATTTTGAGGGCCCTCATCAAAATTCTGCCACAATTTCCGATTATGGGGAAAATGAAAATTTTATTGTATTGTGACCGAACCCACAGGGCTGCTTACGCATCCCCTCTTAAACGGGAATCAGGTCAAGCAAACTAGTTTAATTTTTCTCGGCATCTTCTTCATCCATCCAAATCTGATGATAACCTGCGAAACAATCTACAAAGGATTAGAGTTCATGCTTGGCGCAATTGTTTATTAGTATGTGTATATTTGGTAGTGGGAAATGATCTTGGGACTTGCTCTGTTTAAATCCCGATAGTTGACACACACCCTGACTTTCCAGTCTTTCTTTGGAACCGGCACATTGTTGGCCAATCAAGTAGGGTATTCAACTACCTTGAGGACCTTAGATTTGATCTGCTTGATGGCTTCTTCCGTTATTTTTAGACTCATGAATGGTTTGAACTTTCTGAGCTTCTACTTTACTGGTGGACCCATTGAATTTGTAGGTAACTTGTGGGCCACTATGGATGTGCTCAACCCGGTCATATCGTCATACGACCATGTGAAAATGTTCTCATACTCTCTCAGGAAATGAGTGTACTATTCCTTCTTTGATGGTGGCAACTGAATGCTTATGCGAGTTTCTTTCACAGTTTCAGAATCTCCCAAGTTGACTACCTCAGTCTCGTCCAGGTTGGAATTAGGTTTGTTCTCAAAATTCTCAACTTCTCTGACGATTTCCTCAGGTATCATATTTTCTTCTTCTATCTCTTCCGAGTCACTGTCCTTATGTTGTTTTGTCTCATTACATGTCACAGTCGTTGGTTCATCAATATAAGAAATAGTAACGCTATAAAGGGGAAGATATAGAAGATAGTAATAATAAAACATCAAGTCATTCATAAATTTTAAAATGTCAAACAAAGTGATTTTTAATGAGTCAAACAATGTTTTCTAAAACGAAATACTGAAAGAAAAGAAAAATGTTTTTAGACAAAAATGCTCAAAAATAATTATTTTCAGAATAAATGACATTAGCAGCCATGCTACCCCGGGACTCGTCGAGCCCTTGATGGTGTGGCTTTCCATTTTCTGGGAATAATTCCCATCTCTACTGTATGGATGACGAGGCCTTCATCCTCCCCCTCCTCAACTATTACATTTCAATCCATGTCTTTATCTTCTAGAAATAAATTCCTCAAACCATCCAGCACCTCGTCCTCTTCGGATCCCCACATCATATCAGCTTGATGGAAAGATTCGCTCAAATGTGGTATCAACTGTTCAAGAGGGTAGTAAGGACCGTGCCATGGTGGTGACCAATTTTGATACTCATGCCAGGTGTACTGATAACCTAATCCAAAGGCTGTGCCGTGACGTTTTAGCTGTATTGGTTTAACAATACCTTGGAGATTCTTCCCGAGCCCTTTACCGTGTTCATACCCTGCCCATGCTAGTATGCTTTTATTTTTCTGCTCCACCACTTGTCTTTCTCAATTGCATTTACGCGTTCGATGCGATGATAAGTCTCTCCACCTAATTTCCTTCTATGTTCCACGATCACAACAATTTGATTGGTATAAATGGTATTGCTCCCGTCTCCATGAATGATCACCTCCTGATGGTTCCATTCTAACTTTACATCCAAGTGCAAAGTAGAAGCCACAGCCTCAACAACATGTATGAGGTGGATATGTCGAGTACTTAGAATTCGACATCAAACCAAGTTAGGCCCATTCGTAAGCAAAGATTGGTCTCTCCGATCGTGGACCTTTGTGATCCATCGAATGCTTTTACGTTCATAGTACCTGCCCGTATTTCATGTAATCCTTTGCCCAATCTCTTTAGAGTTTTCAATGGACAAATGTTGAGACTGGAACCTCCATCTATCAAAACCCTGGCAATGAATTTATTCTCGCATTGTACCATGATATGCAGCTCCCTGTTGTGGCTTAATCCTTCTGGTGGCAATTCGTCTTCATGAAAAGTGATTTTGTGGCTCTCCAGTGCTTGTCCTACCATGTTAGCCATTTCCCCGCTGGTGATATTTTTGGGCACGTAAGCTTCGTTCAACACCTTCATCAAAGCATTCCTTTATGCTTCAAAATTCTGTAACAGTGATAAAATGGATATTTGAGCAGGGGTTTTGTTCAGATGGTCCACTACAGAATATTCCCTCGCTTGCACCTTTCTCCAAAGATCATCCGGGCTAGTTTCAATGATGGGCTTCTTGGAAGCGGCTTCTTTACTTGTTCCCCCTTAAGTGCTCAGGTGTGTAAACTCTTCTAGTCCTGGTCATCCCTTGTATGCACCAACTTCTTCCATTTTTGCCTTTCCTTTTCTCCTGGCCTCTGCAACATAGTCCCAGGGTACAACTTTTGAATTAAAGGATGGTGCAGATGCTACCGTCACAGTGAAGGGTGTGCTTACTTCTACTTCAAACGGAGCAGGTACAACTGCATATGTTGTTTCCATCTCGAACGGGGTTGGTGCGGCTACTTCATCTTCGAATTTGACTGATGGCCGTACCACATTAGGAGTAAGAGTGACCACAGGTATCTTTGGGTCATCCCCTTCTCGAATAAGCCCAATTAACCCTTCCGGATCCCACTCTTCATCAGTCTCTATCACATTGACTCCCTTGCCCCTATGATCCGGGAAAGGATTGTTGCAGACGTTAGGTGCAGCCTCCCTTACTTGTATAACCTTGGTATCAATTAATGTCTGGATCTTGTATTCCAAAGTGCGACATTCATCGATGGTATGATCCTTCATGCCGGAGTGGTACAAACATGTTTTCTTTGGATTGACCCATTGAGAAGAGTTTTTCATGGCAACAACGGGAATAGGGGTGACATATAAAGCAACTTTCAGTCTCTTGTATAATTGATCGATGGGTTCAGCAATAGGGGTGTATTGTATGGGTGACCTGCGGTCGAAATTTGGTATGGGTTTCTGATAGTTTTGGCGGGCTGGCGGTGAGTGATAATATGCTGGCTGAGTGTTATAAGTGTGGTAGGTAGTGGCGGGTTATGGATATCTGGGAGGTGAAGGCTGATATGTGGGTGGAGGTGTTTGGTATGTAGGAGGAGATTTTGGACCTTGGGCTACCATCACGGCCCCTACTTCTTTCTTCTTTGATATACCCCCTGACTGCAATGCTTTGTTTGTTTCCTGTAATGCTTCAAAATTAGTTACCATTCTGATCTTGATACCTTCTTCAATCCTTTCCCCTAACTTGATGATGTCGGAGAATTTGTGATTCTCGGTAACCATTAACCTTTCATAGTACTATGGATTCTGGGCCCGGATGAAGAACTTGTTCATCTAATCTTCTTCCAATGCAGCCTTACTTTCACAGCTTCTGATCTCGATCGAGTTTCATACTCGCGGAAAGTCTCTGTTGGCTTCTTCTTGAGCATCTGTATGTAGAAGACGTCGGTGCATTCTCCGTATTAAACCTGAATCTATCCATGCTTACCTAGCTAACCCATTTCTTTGGATTTTGACTGATGTACCAAGATAGGGCGTCTCTAGTGAGACTTCTCATGAACAACTCATGTGAATTCTCTCATCTTTCCCAACTCCTACGAGCTTGTCAAAGTATGTCCTTAAATGTACCTTTGGGTCTCATGTTCCGTCAAACATCTCGAACTTAGGAGGTTTGTAACCCTCCGGCAATTCTACGTCTGGCTAAATACACAGATATTCATAATTCAAACCATCAATGCCTTTACCTCCTTCGACACCCTGGACTAGGCTTGTGAGCTTCTTTAGTTCCTCTTCCATATTCTTGATGATTAGGCCCTTCTCGGTGGATTTTGGTGTGTATTGGGTTTGTTGAGTGGGGTGAGGTAGGGTTTCTACATATATGGGGTTGTTTTGTTGGATACCAGGGGTTTGAGTGTAGTGGTGATAATTGGTTGAATTCTGCGGATCGGGAGTAGGTTGTGGTGTATTTTGAGGAGTATGGTAGGTAGTAGTTTGTGGGTACTGAGTTGGAAGGTGTACGTGTGGAGGAGGAGTTGGTACTGGTGGAGGGTTAGGATTTTGATGAGGTGCAGCATATTGGTGAGGTGCGGTAGGATTTTGTGGATGTTGGTTTGGTATGTTTTGAGGAGGTGCTGGGTTTTGGGCATTTTTCTGGTTAATATCCGGCACGTTTAAGCTGAGGGAAAGGTTTGCTAGGTTGCGGACCTGCTCAAGTTCCCTTTCTGGTTCCAGTATTTTCTGCTCCAGCTATAGAACCAAATCATTCTGTGCCGGAGTACTCCGACCATCTGCAGTTTCAACATTTTCTACATGCGCAATGTTATCTTTCCTGATACCACTCACGCCATCCATATTATCCTTTCCCTTACTTTTAGGATCACTTGGAGCAGGAGGAGGTGGAGGACCTCTGGATCTGGTATGATATGCTGATGATGCCAGTATGCAAAAACCAACCTTATGGGGTGAGAATAATCAAAAAAAAGAAAAGCAAAAAGGTAAACAAGTCAGTATGGAATTTTGGGAAAGATATTTTCAGTATTTAAACATGTATCATAAATTCACGTCCTAATTTTGGGGACCTCATTGTGCCTGAGGTAGGCCTAGCGACACGTAGATTTGGAGAAACTTAATGCCGACAATTGCCTCATTTCATTAATGTAATAAATAATTCAAACCTCTAAAACGACAATAATAAAAAGGAGTTCCTAATGGAATTTTCCTTATTACAATAAATTTCTAAAATGAGTCTAGAAAAACAAGTAAACAATAACTCTAATCTACTTGGTCCCGGAGGGACCTTCTATAAGCTTGGCTTTCTTAGCCCCATCGATCAGATTCCCCAGGTCCCGCATACCAGCAGTAGATATGCCCTTGCTATGTGTCCTCTTTCATTGCCCTCTACGTTCTGACAATCCACGATCTTTTTCCTCATCTTCCCCTCAAGTTCCATCAGACTCTGCTCTAAGTATTCCAACCTCTCCGTTGACTTTGTAGCAATTTCTCTCCATTCGTTGATTGATTCCATGTCTACCTTGTGTTGTTCCAAATTTCTAGCTTCAAACTCAAGGACTCTCTTGTGCAACCTCTTGTATTTCACTTGTGTTTCGACTGCATCATCTATGACCCTGTTTCCTCGATCGACCCCTGGCTAGAATTTTCCCGCTATGTCGTCATCCAACCATGATAGGTAGAAATACACATGTCCGGTGCGGTACCGATCTGGCTTGATGTATCCTTCTCCACGATAATATTCAGATGCCACATGGATTGGGCTTCACACTTGAATGCCACATGGGTTGGCTCGCGGTATGACTTGTTTTCTCCCAGGCTGTCTCATGACCCTGATAGGAGCATAAAGATATATACCCCTCAAACCGATCAACACTAAGTGAGGAACATCCCTGGACCTGATGATAAACTCGCTAGTAGGGAATCACTCTAACATCCAATGGACCCTATCATAAGCCAGATTGTTAAAGAAGTGTACGCAATCCACAGCATTTTCCAGTTTTGCAAACCTGTCTGGGATGAAAGTTATTCTTTTTGGATGTTGAAAAGCTATGTGGTCATTCCATGGTCGCCGTGGAAATTCCTGAAGGTACTGTCCTCTTTGAAGATGCTCCAACAACCATATCTGCATCAACAAATTACAACCCTCAAAATGTCTGAATCCCTTCTTGCAGTGGTCCAGGGCTCGGTATATCTCTGCTACGATCATTGGAACAATAGTGTAAGTCTGCCCCTCAATCCTTTCAATTAAATCTTGGTTACCATAGCCAAACGAGTGTGAATCTTGTCTCCTTGGATTGGAAATACTATCATACCCAGAAAAGAACGATGAACACAAAACCCGATGATGAGTCCAACCCAGGGAAGTGATGGAAAACTAATCATGAAAAGTACGGAAGTATGTGTTGTTCCCATATCGCTCGTAAAGGAAGTGAAAAGGTATGTAGGACTTCTTCAAGCAGACTAACTCGTCATTCTTTCTAACACCCATTATTTTCATAAACCCCTTAAAAATGCGATTTTCTAGTACCAGCAGACCATGACTATCCCAGGGTAGCCCAGCAAAACCTCTTCTTTCCTCAAGAAGGGGAGTCATCTCGACATTACCGAAACCAAAGACAACCTTCTTTTCATCCTAGAACATAATAGCGTCCTCGATCAGTACATTGTTTGGCTGAATGTCTAGCAAGGAGTGTAAATTTCTGAGAAGTCTTTTCACATGATTTTTGTCGCTAGGTGAGAGATTTTCCCACCAATCTAGTAATAAAGTGGGATACATCGGACCATGCCGAACCTGGGGACTTTGCCTCATTTTCTGCAAAATAAACAAAATTATCCCTTTCCCCCTCCGGATTCGACTATTTACACGTAAATGATTAGCATATTGGCACATTTTCTCCAAAGAATGCACATATCATGATCGTGCCCGTTGGGATTATGGAAATCCCGATGGGCTTTGGACAAGGCTTTCCTTAAAGGGTTATTATGCGGACAACAGACTAACTCATTCTACGTTTGGACATGATGCATGCACAGTTAACATCAGAGTAGGGTTTTTTGATAGAAGTCTAGACTGGTAACCTAGCGGACAACTTGAGAGGAAAAGGCACGGAACCGTCGACTGCATCGTTGATCGACTAAGGAAAAGGCACGGAACCGTCGCCGCACTCACAATTATGTGGTCCACACTTTAGGGTGTGCGACTGCAGTAGACAGCCTGCAACCGCACTCAGAATTGTGCGGTCCGCACAATCTCCTTTAATGACTGTTGTGCTATAATTGTTCTGCAAATGTTTGAATTGTTTTGAACTCAACTGACCTATGTACCTTGTATTGCAGATAATGGTTAGATCACGTGGTAGAAGCGAATATATCAAAAGAGAGGTGAATCCTCCCGAGGCAGAGGAAAAGGCACTCACCCTCTAGGAGTGCAATCGAAGCCTATTGATAAAAAGCCGACCACAGATAGAGGAAGGGCCATAGAGCCCTCAGGGAAGCCTCTAAGAGTCATTCAATGGAGGTCCAGCCTGAGGCCCAGTCCCAACCACCCCAACCCACTAGCATTATTAATTACGCAACAAACCTTCTACTACAACCAGTTCTTCTGGGGCTTCTGATGCGGGAAGCAAGTGTTTCGAGCCCTCCTCTAGACCTACTCCTCCGGTACCAGTGGAGATTGATGATGTCCTGGATGATGGTATAGGGGGTACACTCAAGTGGGCGTCCTTGAGAGGTCAAAGAAGAAAGAAATATGGGAGCATCGGTTCATGTGCTTGACAGCCTTCAACAGGTTCCGGGAACTGTGGCCCCAGAGGTCGCTCACACTTAAGCGACAGTTGTAAACGAAGGATTTGGATACTTATAATCCGAATATCCTAGACAGTTTCGGAAGAGAAAGAGGTGGAAGTGGTTCACCCACAGTGTCATCGATGCCAATGAGAACTTGGACAGGGAGTTCTATGCTAGTGTGGCTCACATCAAGAAGGGGAAAAAGTAACAATGGTGATAAACCTGAAAGTCCTCTTCAACGCCTACTCTTTGAACACTTATGTAAGATTCAAAAAAGTAGAGGCAGTCCAGTACCTAGAAAAGTTGGATCAGGGTGATGCAGCTCGCCCTTGGCTAGCTGAGATTTTAGTTGCTCGGGGACCACCACCACCATGTATTACAACTGGAGTTCCTATCCTCCGGGCCACACTCAATTTTGAAGCTAAAGGGTGTCAAACCTTATTGTGTCGTAGGATTGATCCGAGCACTTCTGGTGTTTTCTATTATGGTGGGGTACCCGATCAATGTGGGTGCCATCATGTCAACCAACATCACATTGGCTTTCCAAAAAAGTGAAAACTCATATCCTTATCCAAACACCCTCACAGAGTATTTCAATTATTCCAAGGTGGAGCTTAGGCCATATGCCAAAAAAGTAAACGCCAAGAAGCCTTTCTCATGGTACCACTTGCAGGGTATAGACAACCCAAAGTTCAAGGGTAAGGTCACTACAACCATTGGTCAGTCTGACGAACCATCTGTGGTGGGTTCAAAGGCTGCTACTGAGCCATCTACAGCTCCCATGCCTTCCATAGTAGATACTACCACCTTCATCTTCTATGCCATCAGGTTAAGTTCTAGTGCCATCCTCATCCACTTATCCTCTCACTATGCTGTGAATCTCCCAACTTTGGCTAGCCTAACAACTGGATGCAAACAACCACTTCTATGTTGTCTGACATATCCAGTACTGTTGCAGCACAATCCTCTTTCCCGGCAGCACCACAGGTCCCTCCGTCAATAGAGGAAACATTGAAGAATATTCTGGATAATCAGAAGACTATTATGGACACACTGGTGGCTCACGGGAGAGCTATTGAGGAGTTGGCCAAGCAGGTAAAGAAAATGAGAAAATTCCAGGCGTTAAAGAAATCAGTGGGGAGTTTGAGAAAGGAGCTGACGAAGATAACAACATCGGGTGATTTTCCTTTTGACTTACTGATGGAGACAAATCCATCAGTACCAGCAGACCCAGCAACACCCTCACTGGAGGCACCAGCTGGCCAGTCTGACGAGCCAGATCTCACTGCCCGTACTGCTGAGGAGATACTGCAGATGCTCACCAACCCTGTTCTCTTTTAGCCCGGTGATGATGAGATACAATTAGAGAAGACCTAGGGTGGTGATGATGACATTCACCCTGAGACTATATAGGGAGTTTTCTTTACTCTCTACCATATTTTGTTTTGATTTGTTAAGCATTAAGGACAATGCTTGTTCTTAATCTGGGGTGGTGGACTATTTTGGTTACTTTTGTATGACTTTGATTAGTTTTGGGCCTGTAATAACTTTAATGATCTTTTTATTTTGCTTTTCTCACTCATTATGTATATATCATCCCTCTTGTATATATTCTATTTCCCCCGGTTTGTATATTCACTTGTGTTACTTTCAGTAGTTCATTTCATAGCTTCTTCATTTTGTTTTCTTAATAGTATAGTTTCTTAGTTATTTTATTAGCTTATTTTTTATTTGTTAGATTCTTATTATGTTTTAGTGAACAATAAGCCTCTGGTTTTCTTAATGCCACGGTTCTTTCCCAAGGTGGTTCTTGTGTGAACCGAGTGGCTATTCCCAACGATGGATGGCGTGACAACCTTCTTAACGGATCAAGTCAATTTTTGATGTATAGGTAGAAACAAGTAGTATTAGTGAATAAATAAGGGCCAAGCATGATTCACTTGTTACCAACACACTTAACTACGCGCTTATCATTAAAACAAGTTTTTGTAAAGAAATAGCTTTAGTTAGTGACCTTGTGATGCTTGTGTTGACTTAGGCAATCATCGTGTGATTTAGTTGAACCATTAGCAATTTTCAATCTTGAATGAGGTTGTTGTGGGCCCTAATCTTTATTCTCTTTAACAATCCAGTTATGTTAAAGGTAAGGTATTTTTATAGAAGTCCAGCTACCCGTGCGAATGGTCTAGAACTTGCCCCGAATGGGTTTCTAGACGAAATTCTAAGTTAGCTTGGCTTGAGAAGTGATTGTAGGACTTCCTTGATCGGTTTTGAAACCTTCCATGGCCCACCAATGATATCATCCAGTAAACCCTTTTAAAAGCCTAAAGCCTTTTTATTCGATAACCACGTTGCAAGCCTTTACCCATTTTATAACGACTCTCTCTTGGCACCCGAACTTTCTTTAGCACTCATGTGATCCAAATGGCAAACACATAAGTTTGGGGGGGGGGGGNTTAAAGATGCTATCAAGGGAGAAAAAGAGAAGATAAATGAAGAAGACGAAAGGAAAAGGAAAATAAAGGAAAAAAACAAAAAGAAAGTGAATAATGTGAAAGGGTTAAAAAGAAGCAAAAGAATACAAAATTGCAAAGCATGGAGAAAAAAAAGAAGGAAAGTATGAATAGCATGAGAGAGAAAAAGTGGTCAAGTCTCTCTAATCTCCCTAAGGGAAAAAAATGACTCAAAGAGTTGGCAAAGTAAGATCCAAAAAGAGAATATGAAGTGCTAAAGGAAAGATAAACCAATTTAATTTCGATAGTTTCCTCCTTAATTCAAAAGCATTCATTACATGCCGCAAAATCCCTACGTGATTTCAAGCCGAGCATAAGGGCAAGCATATGGTACTTAGAGCCGGGCTTGTGACATCCTTTTTGAGAGTGATGAGCGAATCTTTATCGAGTCATTGAATTGAGTTCTTCATCCGTGAGTGAGATGAGCTCCCGGAAAGTATAGGAGGAGAAGTTTGGGATCAACAGTGACTTACATGAAAGTGCGAGCGTCCTTGATGAACAAAGTCAACCCTTGATGCTCAAGCGTCACATTAGATCCATTTGTGCTTTAACATTCAAATCATAGGCTTGTTAATGATTCATGAGCGTGTGGGTAATTGTTGGTCCCAATTGATTTTTGTTTGATTCTACTTAGACCAGCTGAAAGAGCCTTCTTTCTAGTGGAGGTGGGAATTGCCTTAATTGCTTGAGGACAAGCAAAAGCTTAAGTTTGGGAGAGTTGATAAGTAGTAATTTTGACTGCTTATTTGCTTTCTTTTACTATGTTTTAGCTCAAAAATGCTTAAAGGTATTCCTGAGAACTAATGAAATGTGCTTTCTTGCAGGAATACTGGAAAACGAGCTAAAGAAGTAAAAATCAACTCAAAAAGGAGTACAATTGGACAAGGACCAAAAGAAGGCAAACAAGGGCCATAGTGCGGACCACAAATTCTGAAGATGCACTGATAAAATACCTTCACAGAGTGCGGACTACACAATTATTGTACGACCGCGGAAAATGAGATTCAACGAGCCAAGTTTTGGGAGCCTGAAGTTGTGCGGATCACACTATTATTGTGCGGCCGCATAAGTCCAAAGTACGGCCACACTCATAATTGTGCGGTCCACAGAAAGAAGACTTGTTCCAGTTCAAGATCAAAAGTGCGGCCGCACTAAGAAATGCGAGGTTTGCACAATTAGAGGAAGTCTGCATGAGAAATTTTGTCAGATATTTTTAGCTGGGTATAAATAGATCTTTTTGTCATTTTTAGGTTAGGTTTGGTGCACCTGAACACTTAGAGCCCTTTTTTACAGTATTGGGTAACTTTGTACTAGTTTAGCTTTTAAACATTAGATTTTCTTTCCTTAATCAAGTATTATGAATTTTATCTTAGTGTCTTCTTCAATTTCTTCATTTTCCATGAGTAGCTAAACTCTTAGTTAGGGTTATAACCAACCCTAGTATAGGTACTTAATGTGTTATTGATTTAGGGCTCATTTATTATTGGGTATATGATATTTAGCCTTGTTCTTTCTTGAATTCTATAATTAATGGTTGAAAACATTGCTTCATGCCAAATTGACTTAGTCTCTACTTGATAAAGTGAGAAAAAGTCTTGAAAAACTTTGCTAATTGGGTTGAACTCAAGAAATTGATACCCCAATAAAAGGGTCGAATCTAGAGATAGTAAAACCCGGCTTGAGCATTTATCACTTGTTCCGTGAAATACCCATTTGGACTTGAGAAAGCCAAATTGGGAAAAATGACTCAAACTACCGAGAGGTATAGGGTGAGTAAATGCGTGTGATTGTTATATTGTACCGTGATCAACCAAACATGCCCTAAAGCTCTAAATCTGTTAGGTCACCAACTAGGCGGAAGTCGCATCCCTATATCTTTTATATCTTGAAAAACAACCAAAACCCAAAAATATTGTCTCTTAGCTTTACAATTAAAATCAGTAGCATTAAAGTTGAAGTAGAAATAACAACAACTGAATATGTGGAAGTGCAATCTAGGACACGTCATACATTTACACTAGATATATACCTAATCCCACATCAAGATCCATGTGGAATCGACCTCGACTTCCGTTGGGTTTTTATTATTGCATCGACTGCCTCACAACCTAAAGTAGTGGTGTGAGTTTGGGCGACATCAGATATCAACCCCCCCCCCCCTTCCAAAGTGAAAATTCGCAATGTTAGTTCCTTGAAAAAGGTTTTTGTTCTAGAGCATATTGCGAGTCCAGGAAAGAATTCAACACCCGAGATGATATCATCAACGGGATGATGAAGTTGTTCGTGAATATGATTGAAGAATGTTGTGAAGGAACTGGCATCAGGACACCGACTATCATGAATGCCACTGATAACTTGAAACTTCTTATGTAATACCTTGCACTAGGGCTTAGGTTGCATTGTGGAATATATGAAGTGACTTTCCTAACCAACTTAATCGATATTGTACTTCAATAATCATATCTTATAGCATCCAAATGCAATTCACTTATGTGGGTATTTAAACCCCGTACAATTTCATAAAATCCTCTTCAAATCATTACTTAATCAAAGGACCAAATGTCATCCTTTATTTTATTGCAATTACACCATCATTGTACTTACCAGGGAAGCATTTCATCTTTTCTAAATGCTATTAGTCTTAGACTCCTTTGAGTTCATTCATGCTATAGTGAGCTTTATATAACTTAGAGAAACCATCCTCTCTTCTTGTTTTCATGGGCTTAATCATGAGAACTTATCCATTTCCGTTACCTTCTCACTTAGCCTTTCTTATCCTTACTCCTATTTTCTAGAACCTTGTTGCTTCACCATACAATAGCTTTCAACCTACACATATCTATTTATATTACTTGCAACCTTTCAACTTGCTTGCATCATAGATTGCCTTATGCCATTTTGGAACATCACGCGAGATATCACACCGTCTCTAACTCTTATTTAATCTCTTATTAGACCTTTCGGTACGTAGAAACCATAGTCATTCCTGGATATTGAATCCCCATGCTTCTAGCATTCTATCCGAAGTATAGACTATTCACAGCCTTCTGCATTTGAGCATCTCGTATGTTGTTCACCTTTACCTTACTTACCTTAAAGTATTTCATCACACCTCCTATCTCTTTCGTTACCTCCCTTCCGCATAGGTATAATTCACATCCACAGTTTGGACTTCTATTATAATACTTGCACCTATTTGTATTATTTGGTGGGAGCTTCACACTGTCTTCTTATGAGGCTAGTATTCTTCTAACTGGATTTATTGTAGAGCTGTAATAGAATATGGCTACTGTACTATCTCTCTTGCACCTATGATATTAGGAGTGACTCTTGAAATGTTCTCAATCACGATGTCCATAGTTTCCTGGGTCCAATAATCAAACTCTTGATTTACTTAGTTGATGTACTCCTTTAGTTTCCTCTTTCCTCTGATCAACCTTTATGTAGGATTAAGCTATATTCTGATCTGAGGCTCATGGTATAGTTATTACTATAGCCCTTCATGGACGCCATGGAATATTCATGATTTAATCTTCTAACAATTCAATCCCTTGTATATGCCTTGGGCTTAATTCTTTCTTTTAACCTATACCTGAGTCTCCTATGGCTGTATGATCGTCAACATATATGCTGCATGGATAATACTTCTAACTCTTAAGTGTGTTCATAACACAGCCAACTCTGAATCATTGATCGAATAATTCTTCCGTTCTTTCTTAACTTTCTTTAACGTTAGCTATTATTTTTCCTGGTCTTTCTGCCCCTTGTTGCGTGCATACTTAGCTTACCATAGTTCTTACGCATACCAGAGTTTTCATGCAACTCGTATGATCTGGAATATTACTTTTAATTTTACTTCCCGTTCATTAGCCACTGTAGGTGCCACTTCATTTGGAGTGCTTACAATGTTGTTGTGAGACTGTTGTTACATGAGCATTTCCTCTTTAGGTCGTTGTGATTAGGTTGAAGCCTTCATGCTTATTTCCTCAGCTAGTCTTTTGTTGTAGTACTTAGGGAGAACCTCTGACTCTTGTAAAGCTGTGAGCTTATTGCATCATATACGCTATAAAGTTTTTTGATGTCCTTCCTTGCCTACAATTATCCGTAGTTACTTACCTCCACACCCTTGTACTTGTAAGGTTTCTTTTGAACTGATGTTTTGATTGTCTTCTTAGTAGTACTCTCTTTTATCCCTGTAACATTCATATGGTACCTTTAACTATCCCGACTCCTATTTGAATATATCTCAAGTATTATGATGACATTACTGCGGGGGTGAATTTTTCCTGTTAGGGCTCACCATATTTATCTTGCATGGTCTGCTGATTTGTATGTAATCTCTTGTCTAGTCAAGACTAGGCTCTTCCTATATCAACTACTAACTACTCGTCTGCTCATTCTCATATCCATATTCCGCGTAATCTCTCTTGGGGTATTTCCTTTGTTTGACTTACCTCTTGTGCTAGCTCCTTATCTATCAGTAACCTTCATAGGCAGGAACCCTTACTTCCTTATTCTGACGTCGTGCTTACATAATATTCTGGAATCATAGAATATCTGTAACATTTGAATAAGTGCAATGTCATCCCTTTCTCATTTTTATTGCATTCTTCTTTTATTATTCCATATTCCCCCCTTTAGGGGAGTACTAAGACTTGAAGCTATCACGACCTGCCTGTAGATATTTTTCCTCTTCATCTTTGGCGTCCTTTCACATCACCAATGACCCTTACTCCCTTGCAATAATCCTTCTGTACCAAGGACAACAAATTTCCCCACCCGCGAGAGTGACGTTTTAAGGTAACTGGTACCTACAGTCCCTTAAGCTTAACTTTTCTTATATTACTTGCTTTACGGAAGCGTCTTCCAGAATGACCATTCTCTGATTTTCTCGTGAATCTTCTTGTGTTGTCCATTCTACTACCGCTGGAACGAAATCTAAAATTCTCATGATGCCGACTATAATCAAACTCAGTCCCTAATTCATGTTTAGTTTATCTTGTTGACCAATCCATATTGGTTTCTATTATTCGGAGGTTTAACTTTTCTTTCAGGTAGTCATGTTGGGGTCACGAACTTATATCTTGAAATGATTATATGACTTTATGGCCTATACTCTTTTGTTGTCTCAAGGCTTATCACCTCTTGTCTTTTCCTTTACTTGACTATAAATTCTATAATACTGTCATCTTTTTTATCAACCGTTATCATCCACGTATCACATCATACTCATAATGCATCATTAACTCTCTACTTACTTCCTGCTGACATTTATATCTATTACATTATTCCAAAAACATGAACAAGACATTCTTTTGATTTTAGCTCCCCTTGCTCCACCCGACTCTTCAGGTTGCCTAATATTCTTTCTCTACTAGGGATGGGCGCAATACCAAAAAAAAGATATTTATCCCTACAAAAATGTCAACCAACGCATACTTTCTTTCTCGTGTAAGAGGAGACATATTGGAAGTATGGATCAATATATGGATTTCTTAGAATTGTTATGAGGAAGTAAGTAGTTGCATATTTTTCGTAGTATAGTATCTTCTGGTATTTATCAAGTCTTGTACCTTTCTGTGCCATGATACCTTCTAATAATACCTTTACTATTTCAAAGGATGACCAAATGCGGACCAGTAATATTCAGGAAAAGCTGCCACAATTGTGCAGTAACTTGGTAGTGCAAAAACAAATAAGAGTGGCTTTTTATTTATTTCCCATGTAGGAGGCATTTACTTCATAGAACCAGCTGTCTTTCTTGTATATTCTGTGAATATAAGTTTTAGTAGAACTTCAAAATGTCCTCCTTGATCTCCTCTATTTCGTCCTTCAATACTCCCTTGACGTCAAATCTTCCAATGTAATTGTATTCAAACCACCCATTCATCATTTTGGGCTACTCGAACCGCAGTCGGATCCTACTATCCTGTCTTTCTCTTAAACCATGTCTGTTAGCTCCCATAGGGCATGACTAAGATAGGCGCGACCGATTGTACGTACATCTATTATTGTTGTAGGTAATTCAAAATGCTTATATCTCCCTTCCTGAATGGTAAATCCAGATAATCTTTATTAACTAGGTACCTCGTACCCTTCTTCACCTCGCTTCTTTTACTTGTTACAACTCGTCTCTAACTTTCGACTCCGTTATTCCTTTTTACCGTAAGACTATATAAGTATTCGTTCCTAAGAACTCCTTATCAAGAACCGTACACCTTTTAGTATATCCATGATCAGCTGAAGACATCTCATTTACTCATCATAAGCAAGATATGAAAATCGAGTTCGTCTACCTCAACACTTTCACCACTATATCTCTTACCGATCATCTTTCTGAATGCAGGCATCGTCTTATTACGAATAGAAGTTCAGAATTTGAATTCTTATAAGTGAGCTCTACCACACGATCTAGAGTAAGAAGAAAGAGCAACATTCCTAAATGCCCTGTAGCCTCCTGTTTATAAGTGTGGTGCACGACACACCCATAAACAAGACTCTACTAGACACGGCTTGTAGACTCCCTAGGACAGAACTGCTCTGATACCACTTTTTTCACAACTCAAACCGATGGACCGCGACGGGCACCCGATACCTTACTCAACCAAGTACCAACATAATGTATCTTTCTTATTACATTATCATATACACGTGACATACGGGCCTAGTAGGCCAACATAATCATTTTCAAACTCAAAACAGAGGCCGACAAGGTCGCAAAATCTTTCACGTATACGACATATGTCTACAAGCCTCTAAGAGTACATAAATGTCATAAAGGACGGGATAGAGTCCCGCCATACCAAATAATACCCGTGTAAATCATACTAACCAAACAAGCGACTCTGAAGCAAATGGAACGCACCAACATCTTCCACTGAGCTGATAGCCTACTTGGAGGGCTCTCGACCTGTCTATTGGGACCTGCGGGCATGAAACGCAGTGTCCCCAGGCAAAAGGAACGTCAGTACAAATAATGTACCGAGTATGTAAGGCATGAAATGTACGTAAGAGACATGGAAGAAATATAGAGTACATGACTCCACCTGTAAGTCTGAATAACTTTGTAAATCATAAATCACTTTTAGCAGCATGCATATGCGTATGAATGTCATGTCGTGCATATGTATATGTTTCATAACATCATCATCCTCTGAGGGCATCCCTTCATATCATATCGGCCACTTTGGACAAAATCACCATCGTATACCAGCTGATCAGCTGATCAGTCCCTAATTCATGTTTAGTTTATCTTGTTCACCAATCCATATTGGTTTCTATTATTCTGAGGTTTAACTTTCCTTTCAGGTAGTCATGTTGGGGTCACGAACTTATCTCTTGAAATGATGATATGACTTTATGTCCTATACTCTTTTGTTGTCTCAAGGCTTATCACCTCTTGTATTTTCCTTTACTTGACTATAAATTCTATAATACTGTCATCTTTTTTATCAACTGTTATCATCCACGTATCACATCATACTCATAATGCATCATTAACTCTCTTCTTACTTCCTGCTGACATTTATATCTATTACATTATTCCAAAAACATGAACAAGACATTCTTTTGATTTTAGCTCCCCTTGCTCCACCCGGCTCTTCAGGTTGCCTAACATTCTTTCTCTACTAGGGATGGGCGCAATACCAAAAAAAAGATATTTATCCCTACAAAAATGTCAACCAACGCATACTTTCTTTCTCGTGTAAGAGGAGACATATTGGAAGTATGGATCAATATATGGATTTCTTAGAATTGTTATGAGGAAGTAAGTAGTTGCATATTTTTCGTAGTATAGTATCTTCTGGTATTTATCAAGTCTTGTACCTTTCTGTGCCATGATACCTTCTAATAATACCTTTACTATTTCAAAGGATGACCAAATGCGAACCAGTAATATTCAGGAAAAGCTGCCACAATTGTGCAGTAACTTGGCAGTGCAAAAACAAATAAGAGTGGATTTTTATTTATTTCCCATATAGGAGGCATTTACTTCATAGAACCAGCTGTCTTTCTTGTATATTCTTTGAATATAAGTTTTAGTAGAACTTCAAAATGTCCTCCTTGATCTCCTCTATTTCGTCCTTCAATACTCCCTTGACGTCAAATCTTCCAATGTAATTGTATTCAATCCATCCATTCATCATTTTGGGCTACTCGAACCGCAGTCGGATCCTACTATCCTGTGTTTCTCTTAAACCATGTCTGTTAGCTCCCATAGGGCATGACTAAGATAGGCGCGACCGATTGTACGTACATCTATTATTGTTGTAGGTAATTCAAAATGCTTATATCTCCCTTCCTGAATGGTAAATCCGGATAATCTTTATTAACTGGATACCTCGTACCCTTCTTCACCTTGCTTCTTTTACTTGTTACAACTCGTCTCTAACTTTCGACTCCGTTATTCCTTTTTACCGTAAGACTATATAAGTATTTGTTCCTAAGAACTCCTTATCAAGAACCGTACACCTTTTAGTTTATGCATGATCAGCTGAAGACATCTCATTTACTCATCATAAGCAAGATATGAAAATCGAGTTCCTCTAACTCAACACTTTCACCACTATATCTCTTACCGATCATATTTTAGAATGCAGGCATCGTCTTATTATGAATAGAAGTTCAGAATTTGAATTATTATAAGTGAGCTCTACCACACGATCTAGAGTAAGAAGAAAGAGTAACATTCCTAAATGCCCTGTAGCCTCCTGTTTATAAGTGTGGTGCACGACACACCCATAAACAAGACTCTACTAGACACGACTTGTAGACTCCCTAGGACAGAACTGCTCTGATACCACTTTTTTCACAACTCAAACCGATGGACCGCGACGGGAACCCGATACCTTACTCGACCATGTACCAACATAATGTATCTTTCTTATTACATTATCATATACACGTGACATACGGGCCTAATAGGCCAACATAATCATTTACAAACTCAAAAACATAGGCCGACAAGGTCGTAAAATCTTTCACGTATACGACATATGTCTACAAGCCTCTAAGAGTACATAAATGTCATAAAGGACGGGATAGAGTCCCGCCATACCAAATAATACCCGTGTAAATCATACTAACCAAACAAGCGACTCTGAAGCAAATGGAACGCACCAACATCTTCCACTGAGCTGATAGCCTACTTGGAGGGCTCTCGACCTGTCTATTGGGACCTGCATGCATGAAACGCAGCGTCCCCAGGCAAAAGGAACGTCAGTACAAATAATGTACCGAGTATGTAAGGCATGAAATGTACGTAAGAGACATGGAAGAAATATAGAGTACATGACTCCACCTGTAAGTCTGAATAACTTTGTAAATCATAAATCACTTTTAGCAGCATGCATATGCGTATGGATGTCATGTCGTGCATATGTATATGTTTCATAACATCATCAGCCTCTGAGGGCATCCCTTCATATCATATCGGCCACTTTGGGCAAAATCACCATCATATACCAGCTGATCAGGTGTTGGTGCATATAAATGCCATAACCTTTCCCATATCCATATACATATACATACATATATACGCGTATATAACAATGTTTGAATCATATATATATACATACATATATACGTGTATATAACGCCGTTTGAATCATATTTCAGACACTGTGGGAAACATCATCGTCATATACCAGCTGATCAGGTGGTGGTGCGTATATAACACCGTAACCCTTTTCCTATATCCCATATACACATAATTTACATATATACGCGTATATAACCCCATCTGGTCATGGGTCAATGCACATGTATGAAATGCATGAAAAGTACGTAATAATCCAAATATTCCTTCCGGATAAAATTTCCAACTGCATATTATTCTGAGACCCATGAACAGAAAATAATAATAATTCTCTTGGGGAATCACGAATATAGACACCCCTACTATTTCTATGAATAGAGTAATTTATAGAAACTGTGTATTTCTCGCTTCTTCAATATAATTTGGACCATGCCAAAAGAAAGATGGGATAGCCTTAACATACCTGGAGTAGGAACAACCCCGTATAATTATCCCATTGGAAACATTTGTGGATTGAATTTAGAACCCAAAAATCGGATTAAGCTTCTGCGCAATTTGTTTCGTCTTGTTTAAAGCTTATGAACGAAGATTTTGGCCTAGGATGCGTTGAAAGTTGGAACGAAATCATTTTGAATGAAACTTGTTTTTGAAATGAAATTTGCTTCTGCTTCAACACTTCTTTTAGGCTAATGGTTAATACATTATTCATGACCCATGTTCTGATCCTAAATGGAATAAGATTTCTACTAAAGTTACATTTTACCTTAGGTGGCCACATGGATTTAATGACTTATAAGTCATGTTTAGCCATTGTGGCTTTATGCCACGTGGGAGGGTGGTTAATTTTATAAATTTTTATCCACTTATTAGTTAATTGGGTAATCTCCTGTTACCCAATAATTAACCAATTACCCGTATAATTAAGAATTATCTTAATTTACCCAAAAATACTCCTCATTTTTTATATACTTTATACGTCACTTTATCATGGCCATATGGTACCTTGCATGGTTCTAGTTCATAATTATTGGGTATTAACGCTTGACCCGTATTTTACCCCCACATGCCAAACATGAATGAAAATTCATTTTCTTTGACTTACTTCCCCTTTCACCTTCACAAATTTCATCCCTCTTGAAATAACATAATCCTTATAATATCCAAATAATCTTTTACTTGGACTGACGCCAATTAACTTATGACAAATTCAACGTACAATACTACAGGTTGCAACATCGTGGTAATTTCTTACTGTAGAGCATAACATCGACGTAATAATGCGGGGCGTAACATTCAGGACGTGACAGTTGATAGATCAAACTTTCAATGAGGAAATTTGCAGAACATATAAGGCTAAATGTGCATTATGAAGGCAGTGAGGGATATTGGGATAGGCCATACTAGATGCCAACTCCTTCAGGCAAGTTAAGTGTTAGCTCTCCAGATCTCCACTTGCAAGATTGCACTTCAATGCTCTGTGAGCTTGACCACTGGGGCCACTTCTATCTTCCTCTTCTTTATGAGGATCTCCTTCAAGAATTTGGCATAAGCTGGCATTTGTGACAGCACTTCTGTGAATGGCAAGTTTACATTAACCTGTCTCAGCATCAGTAGAAATTTCTCAAAGTGCTTGTCAACCTTTTATCCATATAGCTTTTGGGGAAAGGGTGGAGCAGGAATGTGCTCACTCTCATTAATTTCCTCGCTTCTTGAAGTTTTCTCTCTTTGTTTCCTAGCTCCCTTCTTGCCTTTGTTCTTATCAACTTCATTTTTCAGCTACTCCCCAATTTCTTTTTCAGGCACACTCTCTTTTCGGACCAGAGTGGGATCTTTCAAGACTTTCCTGCTTCTCAAGGTCACAGTATTCAACGTTTCTTTGGGATTTCTCTCAGTGTCAGCTAGTAGAGTACCTGGGAATCTCTCAGATAGTACAATTGCAATTTGTCCCAATTGCTTCTCCAAGTTTCGCAAACCAGTGCCAAGTTCTTTGATAGCTGAACAATGAGCATCTAACCTCTGATCTATCTTGACAATTAAGGACTTCATTATATATTCTAACCCAGACTGAATTGGCTGTTGAGGCTAAAACCGCGGCCTCAGCTGATTCATAAATCCAATAGCTCTTTGTCCTTAGAATTTGGAGTTGTTTTGTCGCAATGCATTTGCAATACCCCAGGTGAACTCCATGAAAAACCGAGATGCTTCTGACCCATTGCATTGAAGTTATAATTCTCAACAAAATTAACATCCTTAGTTCAGGCTTGACACTCATGAGTATGGTGACCTCTTCCACATATGTTACATTTTACATGGGGCTCATTGTGTGTTGATGCTAAGGTCATCCTCCTTATTTATTTGGCCATGGCATCAAGATGTACCTGCACAGATATGTTTTATTCAACTTGGTGAACACCAGTTGATCTTCTTCTTTGATCAATTTTTGAAGGCCACTGATTTGCATCTTCCAATAACTCATCTAGAATTGTGACTATCTCCTCTAGAGTCTTTTTCATCAACGGGCCTCCAACTGCATTACTCAATGTTCTATATGAGGCTGGTGTCAATCCATTCCAAAAGTCCTGGAGTTGCATCCAAAGTTCAATTCCACTATGTTGACACTTCAAAGATTGCCCGTCTTAGCTGATGAGAAATATTTGTCACGAAATTTTCCTGTCATATCATCCCATGTTCTAAATGATCCATTAGGCAAGCTTCGAAGCCAGTGTTTTTCATCATATTTGAGAATTGCCCAACCTTCTCAGTATTCTCGGGGAGATTTCTTTCCTTCTTCAACTGTCGAAGTTGTTTCTCGATTTCAGGTTCGTATGGTAGCACTTCCCTCCCATAGGATCGAGTCATGCACCAATCTAACTTGTAGCCCGTGCACAGTTAAAAAGAACCAACGTAAAAAGGGAAAAAATAAAATAAAATAAGAAGAAAAATTCCTGAATTAGCATTACAAACTATTTCAAACACTATTGTTTTCAAATCCCCGACAATGACGCCAAAATTGACGAGCGCAAAACACACGTAAATATTCCCACTAGTCGAATATAGTATAATATAATATCGTATCCACATGGATTGGATTTAAACAATGTTTTCGTAGCTTCTAGTTTAATTTCTATCAAGATGATCTATAAGTTAGATTTGTGTGATTAAAACTAAAATTAACTAAGAGTCTAATCTATTGGCTAATGACAATCGCAACAAAGGTAAGCAAGGAAGATATCAATGGGGGAAATAGGGGTTGATTGGATAGGTGCAATATACTTGTCTGGATTTAACTATATTTAATTCACTTCTGAAGTTCAAGCGAGTCTCTCGAATTCACTCAATTATTTGTTCAAGCGTTCAGTAGAAACTCCTCTCTCGATTAAGTCTCAACCTCATAATATGAACTAAGTTAAGCTCGGTAACGATATGCATGAATTCATAGTGGATTGTTCTTTTGGGAGAACCTCTCTCGATTATCCTCCTAACTAGGTTTAATCAACAAATCAACTAGCCTCTTTCGATTACTAAGAAGAGTCAATGAATTAAACCCACAAAATATTATGTTAAAACATCACAAATTATGCTTCTCATTTACATCAACTATTGAATGCAGATACAACAATAAAATATCCAAAACATTTCAATACATAAAAACTAGATTTATAATCCACGAATAATATCAATACACCCAAACCATCAAACACTAAAGGGAACAACTCCATAGATAGAGAGTAATTCATCACAAATAAGTTTAAATTAAAGGAAAACATAAAAAGATTCACACTCTTATCTTGAGTGAGAATTGAATGATAAAATCTTTCTGCTCTTGCTTCTCCAACTTCTCCCTAGCCTCCTTAGGTCTTAGATGTGTCTAAAGTCTAGAAAATACAATTTTCCATGTATATATACCAAGTAGGGTCGGGCCCAAATGAAAACACCTTTTCTTACGTGAAATAGGACTCTTTCCGGAATAGGACGTGTGCGGCCGCTCACCTGGGAGAGTGCTCGCACATATGGCCGTGCACTTTGGATAGCCTTCTGGCTTTCTTGTGCGCCCAGTGCCTCTCGTGCACCCGGGTGGCGTCCTACTCGATTATTTGTCTCTCTCGTTGAGTGCACCATTGTCCGTAGATCCCCGAACAAGATTCCAACTTAATCCTTGGGATTTTTTCCAGACTTAAAAGCTCCAGAATAGCTTGATTTCATTCCATAACATCTACATAGCTCAGAATCACTCCTATAAGGCATAAAACACAATTACTGCAAAAACACTCGCGATTAAAGCTCAAACTCAATTAAAGTGCAGTAAATTAGAGTGCAATAAGAAACTAAAACACGGAACTATAGACTACCATCATAAACTGGACAATAGAAGATATAACATGGTATGACAACATACATTAAATGCATATAAGACGCCTAAGAGTCTAAACTAGTCAGTTTCCACGTACAAGCTTGTGTACACACTTGTAACCTCATTTACATGTCTTACGCATAATCCAAATAGTGCACCTAAACCAAATCCTACGGGGTAGTTCCCCCCACAATGTTAGGCAAGATACTTGCCTGAAAAAAGCTAAATCAATACTCTAAGAAGCCTTTCCCGTGTGAAACAACTTGTGGATTGACCGAATCTCGCCCAAATAACTTAATATCATGAATAAAAACCTTAGGAGTCAATTCCAGATAATAAAGATTGGATTTTTTATGAAAACTAAAAAGTCAAACTCGGGCCCGCACCTCGGAACCAGACAAAACTCACGGAATCTGAACACCAAATTCTCACCTTAGGAGGTCTTGATGGCACCTAGTCTCTTAGAATATGTACCCCTAGCATACATTGATAATTTAGTAGAATTAACGACCAAGATATTACTCTAAGCTGATAAAACACCATAATAAATCCAAAACTGAACAACAGTCATAAAATCCCCAAAACCGGTGGTAGTAAGTCATAAGCTCTACTGAGTTCGCTAGAAATCTCTAAATACAATATTGTTCTGGAGTAAAAATAAACAATAGTAATGAAAGACAATAGAAAGTGACTCTAAGGCTTGAGAACACAATGGTACGTATACGTTGAAGTCTCCATAGTGAAACACAAGCAGCTAAGTAACACCTGACATGCTCCAAAGTATCTTGAATTGCAAAAAAATATGCAGAAGAAGAGTATGAGTACACCAAAATCGGTACTCATTAAGTATCAAGACTAACCTCGATGAAGTTGTGACGAGGTACAAGTTAAGACACCTACTGGACATAAAAACCTATGCACAATATGAAGCTTACATAGGAACAAATATCAATATAAAGCAAAAAGGAAAGTAAAAGCAACAAATGGTAACGAGGAGTAAATAGGTGATAACACAAAAAGTGCATAGAACACAGTTAAAGTACCAGCGAACAGAAATAAAAAAACAAATGACAACCCAATAATCAAGTTGTTCTAACTCAAGGTTTAAAACGAGATATCACTAAGAGGTATGACACCTCATAATCACGAGTCATGAATCCCAAATCACGAATTAAATACAAATGGAACCTCATGCCCATATTACCGGTCACAATTGCATGGACAACTCACGTGCCAATATCACAGCACGCATGACATGGTCACAGACTTAATAACAAAGTCTGGCCAGCGTGGTCACATGCTGAATATCATAATCCGCCTGGCATGACCACATGCTCAACATCACAATTAGCCTGGCATAGTCACATGCTACCTATCCAACCATATCACAGAGAAGGCAAATATACAAGAATGCATGTACATGGTCAATGATCATCAAGTTTCATACTCCTAGACTGGTATGAATAAAATATTACAGTGTATAGATGTGAATGTGTGCTATCATAACTCAGTCAACAAATAACATTAGAGTCACTGAGTAGCAAAATGGAAGCAACATAACAAATCAGGTAATATGCATGAGACACACAAGGAAGTCCACCAAACAAATATCATCAATATATGCCCTCAGGCCATGACATATCATCCCAAACATAGCCCGTTGTCTCGTCTCTTGCACAACAATCAAGTAAATGCCCCCTTGTTTCTCCACACACGCATCATTAGTTGTCACACCTTGTCTCGCCACACGCACAAACCCAAAAATATGTATATAGCCCACCTTGTCTAGCCGCTTGTATAATATCAACAACAACAATAGAACGACTAAATCTCGTGCAAACACCCCAAAAATACTCTTATCATGCCCACATGTGCCAAGAACACAACAGAATATAACCACTCGCACCACACGTGCCCATATGCCACAACATTTCCATAACAACAATATCAATACCACAATAATAATAGCCCACGACTCCGTAATGGTGACTACAAAAATAACAACAATAACACAAGAATACGAAAAGTAAATCAACATAAAAAATAAAACAACATAATGAAACAGAAGAATAAACTCGACAACGAAAGAGATAACACATAATAAAGACTTCACATAAGAATAACTCAACAATAAAAGAGATCACATGTAAAATAAATGATGTAAAAACTTCAATTAGAGCATATATGTGTAAAATTGACAATGGAATATATAACACGATATGACAACGTCAATTAAATTCATACAAGACGCCTAAAAGTTTAAACTAGACAATTTCCACTTATAAGCCCGTGCACACACTCGCAACCTCATGTACATGTCTTCCACATTATCCAAATAGTGTAACTAAACCAACTCCTATAGGGTAGTTCCCCCACATAAAGTTAGGCAAGATGCTTACCTGAAAGAAGTTAAACCAATACTCTAATAAATCTTTCCCGTGTGAAATAACCTCTGAACGGCCCGAATCTCGCCAAAATAATTTAATATCATGAATTAAAAATTTAGGAAATTATTCCGGATAATAAAGATTTGATCTTTAACGAAAATCAAAAAGTCAACCCCGGGCATGCACCACGGAACCCGACAAAACTCACAAAATTCGAACACCCAAATTCCCACCTTAGGAAGTCATGATGGCACATAGTATCTAAGAATAGCTACGCCTAGCATACATTGAAAATTTAGTAGAAATAATGACTGAGATATTACCTTAAACTGATAAAAGCCCATAATAAATCCAAAATGGAACAACAATCATAAAATCCCAAAACCGGTTGTAGTGAGTCATAAGATCTACTGAGTTTGCTAAAAATATCTAAATACAATATCGTTCTGGAGTAAAAATAAACAGTAGTAATGAAAGAAAATAGAAAGTGAATCTGAGGCTTGAGAACACAATGGCACGTATACGTTGAAGTCTCCACAGTTAAACACAAACAGCTAAGTAACATCCGATGCTCCGAAGTACCTGGATCTGCACAAAAATATGTAGAAGCATAGTATGAGTACACCACAATCGGTACCCAATAAGTATCAAGACTAATCTCAATAGAGTAGTGATGAGGTACAAGTCAAGACACCTACTAGACATAAAAACATGTGCAAAGTATTAATATGAAGCTTACAAACGAACAAATATTGATATAAAGCTAAATGGAATGTAAAAGCAACAAATGGTGACAAGGAGTAAATAGGTGATAACTCAGCCAATAAATTAGAACACAGTTAAAGTACCAGTGAACCCAAATAAGTAAAACAAATGACCGATAACATGTGTGCAAATAAGTTACATAACTCAGAGACAACAAGAATACCCTTATCAAGTCTTAAAGAGTAAGCACATAGCCTAAACATGATGTCTAAGTTGATTCATAGTTCAAATAATCAAGCAAGTAGAGGAAACACGGGGATAACATGATATGATAGCAAAACAAGCCAGGTAATAGCCTAAAGGCCTCCCCAAACCATGAACAAACCAGTGCACGCACAATATGCCCATCAACAAGCGCATACGTCACCCCAATTTCTTTCATATAACGTAGTCCTAAGGGTTAAATACCCCTAAATCCAAGTTTAGATGTGTTACTTACCTCAAAGCCCGCAACTCAAAGCTCCAACAAAGCCTTGTCTCACGAATCAGCCTTCGAACGACTCACATCTAGTCATAAACTACTTAATATAATCAATACGAGCTATAGGAATTGATTCCATATGATAAAGCTAAGTTCTTTAACCAAAATAAAAAAATCAACTGAAAACATCAACCCCAGGCTTGCACCACGGAACCCAAAAAAGTTCATAAAATACAAAGACCCATTAAATTATGAGTCTAACCATACCAAAATTATCCACTTTCCTACCACAAATCAATCCACTTATCGACCCTCAAATCCCCATATCTAACTCGTTGTACATAGTCAAAAAATCCCCAAATATCACTTCAAAAATACATAATCTAGGTGTAAAAATCAATCAGTATTCATTATTCATGGACAAAAGTGATAAAAAATCACTTACCTCTTCAATTATAGTGAATCCCTCTCAAAATTTCCCATAGTTGAGCTCCACAAGTCTAAAAGGAGAAAAATGCCAAACACTTCGACATTTAAGTTCTGTCCAGCAAAACAGCACTTGTGAAACCGCTTCTGCGATAAAATCTCCACATCTGCGGAACTGACTTAAACATCACCTCAACACATCTTCGGTCAAATGTCTGCACCTGCAGAACTTCTCTACATCTGCGGCTCCTACATACCCATTCCTCTTCTGCTTTTGCAAGCCTTCCATCGCTTCTACGGATGCACTTGTGTGCACCAATGTCCGCTTCTAGAGAAACCCATGCCCAACCCATCCTCCGCACCTGAGTTCACACGCATGCACCTATAGCCTTGCATCTGCGATTTATTCTCGCACCTGCGTATTTTCCCCACTCCAATAAGAACCACTTAAGTTACGCCTTGGCCACTTCTGCGGTCTCGCACCTATGACCAAAACCATGCAGGTGCGGTCTCACAAGAACTGAAGAAAGTAGATATTCCTTATGTCCAAACTCAATCCAATTTCAATTTGAATCATACCCGAGGCTCGCAGGATCCCATCCAAACATTCCAACACATCCTAAAATATTATACGAACTTAGTCGAAGCCTCAAATCACATCAAACAACATGAAATCATGAATCGCACCCCAATTCAAGCCTATTGAAACTTATGAACTTCAAACTTATAGAACCAATGTTGACTTGTATCAAACCAACTCCGATTGACCTCTAATTTTTACATGTCACAAATGACAGAACAGACCTAATTCATCTCTCGGAACCAAAATCCAAGCCCGGTATCAACAAAGTCAACTCTCGATCAAACCTCTCTACCTTCCAAACCTTCAACTTTCCAACTTCCGCCAATTCAAGAAAAAATAACCTAAGGACCTCCAAATCGATAATCGGACATACCTACGTCCAAAATCACCATACGAAGCTGTGGGGACCATCAAAACTCCATTTCATAGTCGTCTACAAATGTCAAGCTTCGGTTAACTCTTTCAACTTACAAGTGTCCCAATTTACTCTGAAACATCCCATGGAACCAAAAAAACACCCCGACAAGTTACATAACCACAAATGAACATAGAGGAAGCTATAAATGAGGGAATGGGGTTGCAATATACAAAATGACCGGCTGGGTCGTTACATTCTACCTCTCTTAAACAAATGTTTATCCTCGAATGGGTATAGAATCATACATGGAGTCTCGAATAGGTGTGGATACTTTCTCCGCATCTTGCTCTCGGTCTCCCAAGTATCCTCCTCGACTGGGTGGCCTCTCCACTAAACTTTCACTGAATCTATATTCTTTGATCTCAACTTTCGAACCTGCAAATTCAAAAGGACCTCGAGCTCAACATCATAAGTCAAATCACCATCTAGTTGTACCGTGCTAAAGTCCAAAACATGAGATGGATCACCATAATGCTTGCAGAGCATAAAAACATGAAACACTGGGTGAACACCCGATAGACAAGGTGGCAATCCAAGCTTGTAGGCCACCTCTCAAATCCTCTCAAGTACCTATAAAGGGCTAATATACCGAGGGCTCAACTTGACCTTCCTTATAAACCTCATCACACCCTTCATGAATGAAACATTGGGCACTTCCTTCTCTCACATCATATATGCGACATCACTAACCTTCTATCAACGTAACTCTTATGTCTAGACTGCGTTGTATGATGATAATTCGAATCAACTTGAATTTCTCCAAGGCATCCAAACACAAATCAATACCTAACAACCTAGCCTCTCCCAGCGCCAACCAACCATTCGGAGATCGACACTACGTCCAATATAAAGCCTTATAAGGAGCTATTTGAAAACTCGATTGGTAGTTGTTGTTGTTGTTGTAGGCAAACTCAGCAAGCGATAGAAACTAATCCAAAGAACCCCTGAAATCCATAACACGAGCGCATAACATATCTTTCAAGATCTGAATGGTGCGCTTTAACTACACATCTTTTTGGGGGTGGAATATTGTACTCAACTCAACCTGTGTGACCAACTCTCGCTGCACTGCTCTCCGAAACTGCAAAATGAATTGTGTGCCTCGATCAAAACTAATAGACACTGTCACACCATGAAGATGAATGATCTCGCGGATATAGATCTGAGCTAGCCTCTGTGAGGAGTAGGTAGTCAACCGGTTCACAATCACCCATACTACATTAAATTTCTTAAAGGTCCATCAGAGCCCAATAACAAAGTCCATGATAACACGCTCCCACTTCCACTTGGGAATATCAAGTCTCATAAGCAAAGAGCCCGGCCTCTGATGCTCGTACTTCACCTGCTGATGGTTCAAACACCGAGCCACACACCCCACTATATCTTTCTTAATTATTCTCCACCAATAATATTGCCTCAAGTCCTGAACATTATGGAGACACCCAGATAAATGGAATACCGTGAACTATGGTCCTCCTGAAGAATCAACTTACGCAACCCATCAACATTGGGTACATAAATCGGAACCTGCATCCGCAACACCCCATCATATCCAATAAAAACCTCATTAGCATCACCATGATGCACTGTGTCCTTAAGGACTAGCAAATGGGGATCATCATACTGAGACTCTCTGATGCGCTCATACAAAGAAGACCGAGAAACCACGCAAGCTAGAAACTGCTAGGCTCCAAAACATCTAACCTCACGAACTAACTGGCCAAGGCCTGAACATCTGATACTAGCAATCTCTCGCCCACTAGAATATATGCAAGGCTACCCATACTCATAGCCTTTTTGCTCAAGGCATTGACCACCATAATGGCCTTTTCGAGATGATACAGAATGATGATATCATAATCTTTTAACAACTCTAACCATCTTCACTGGCTTAAATTTAGATCCTTTTTCTTAAAAAAGAATTGTAGACTCCGATGATCTGTAAATACCTCAGAAGACACAACGTATAGATAATGCCTCCAATTATTCAATGCATGTACAATAGCCATCAACTCTAAATCATGAACGGTGTAGTTGTTTTCATGGGGCTTCAACTGGCGTAAAGGTTAATAAATCACCCTACCCTTATGTATCAAGACACACCCAATACCAATATGAGAAACATCACAATAAACTGTATATGAATCCGACGCAAAAGGAAAAACTAGAACTGGAGCTGTGGTCAAGGCAGTCTTGAGCTTCTAAAAACTCTCCTTGCACTCACCAGACCACTTGAAAGGGGCACCATTTTAGGTCAATCTAGTCAAATGTACAGCAATGGATGGAAACCCTCCACAAAACGGCGATAATATTCGGCCAAGCCAAGAAAACTCCAAATTTCAGTAGATGAAGATAGTATGGGCCAACTCTGAATAGCCTTAATATTCTTTAGATCTACCTTCATCTCCTCATAGCAAACCACGTGCCCCAAAAACGCACAGAATCAAGCAAAAACTCACACTTGGAGAATTTTGCATATAGATTCTTCTCCCTCAACGTCTGGAGTACAATCCTTAGGTATTGCTTATGAGCTGCCTGGCTGTGTGAGTACACCAGTATATCATCGACGAATACTATGACAAAAGAATCAAGATATGGATGGAATACATTGTTCATAAGATTCATAAATGTTGTTGAGTCATTGGTCAGCCCAAAAAACATCACAAGAAACTTGTAATGCCTATAGCGGCTCCTGAATGTGTTTTCACTATATCAGAATCTCGAATCTTCAACTACTGATACCCATACCTCAAATCAATCTTAGAGAACACTCTAGCACATTGAAGCTGGTCAAATAAGTCATCAATTCGCAGTAGTGGGTACTTGTTCTTATTGTAACTTTGTTCAACTGTCTGTATTTAATGCACATCCGCATAGTAACATCCTTCTTCTTCAAAAATAGAACTGGTGCACCCGAATGTGACACACTATGCCTAATGAATCCCTTATCAAGTAGCTCATAAAGTTGTTCCTTCAATTCCTTCAACTCTGCTGGTGTCATACGATACATAGGAATAAAGATGGGTTGAGTGCTAGGCACCAAGTTAATACCAAAATCAATGTCCCTATCGGGTGGCATGCTTGGCAGGTCTGCAAAAAAACACACCCGTAAAGTCGTTCACTGCCGGAATGGTAGGAGTATCAACACTAACATCCCTCACAAAGGCCATCTATGCTAGACATCCCTTCCTAACCATCCGTTGGGATTTCAAATATGAAATCACTCTATTGGGAACATAGCCCAAAGAACCCCTCCACTCAACCTAGGCAATCCCGGCATCGCCAATGTCACAGTCTTAGTGTGAAAATCTAGAATAGCGGGACATGGTGACAACCAATGCAAGCTTAAAATCACGTCAAAATAAACCATGCTAATCAGTAAAAGATCAAATCTCGTATCTAATACCGCAATAGCCACCACACACAACAAATATACATTGTCCACAACTATAGAATCACCCACCGTCATAGATACATGAACATGTGTAACTAAGGAATCGTGATGCATATCCAAATAACAAGCAAAGTACGATGATACATATGAATAAGTGCAACAAGGGTAAAATAATATGGAAGCATCCCTGTGGCACACTGAAACATTACTTGTGATCACTGCATCTGAAGAAACTACCTCTGGCCTAGCGAGAAAAAGCATAGCATCAATCCTAACCACCACCTGATCGACCTCCACCTCTAGGGCAACCTCGAACTACCTGAGTCCCCCCCCGAGCTAGTTGAGCGGGTGATGAAGCAACTGCTATAAAGGTCATGTATTGACCTCCCTACCGCACCGGACCTTTGTAATGACAGGTGAAATACTTCCTCACATTCCTCAACTACCCAGAGCCGTAAAAACCTCAAGCTGGAAATGAGGGTGGGGCCTGAATCGGGCCCCAGGAACTAGAATTCCCTCTAAAAAAACCCGGTACTAACTAACCCTGAATTGATGGAGCACAAGATGAACTCTTAGATGGGGGGGGGGGGGGGGGGGGAACTGAAAAATTTTTGCCCGGGGGGGGGTTTTTNGTAGCATGATGAACCAGGCGAGCCATCTGAGCGGGCATGTAAGGACGACCTCTGCTATGATCTGACTGACCTCCAAGTGAGGTACCACTAAAACCACCAAAACCATATGGCCTTTTTCCCTCCCGCTCCTCGAGCTCCAGTCTATGAAAAAACTTCAAGCGCCTAGCAATCTCGACCGCCTGGTCAAACCTAGAATTTGTCTCGGCCTCTCGGGCCAAACTGTAACGTAGGCCATAGTTGAGGCAATCAATGAACCTCCTAATCCTATATCTTTGTATGGGAACCAACCATATAGCATGACAGGAAAAATATGTGAATCTTATCTCATAGTGGATCACAGTCGTATCTCTCTATCATAGCTACTCAAAATCACTACGAAGTTCCTCTCTTCAAGCCTCTGGGAAAAACTTCTCCAAAGCGAATGGAGAACTCATGCCATGAAAGTGGCGTTGCGCCAACTGACCTACTTAACTTATAATCCTTCAACCATCTGTAGGCTGCCCTAGTCTGCTGAAAAGGGGTAAATTCAAATCCATTTGGTCTCCAAATACCCATTGTTCGAATAATTCGCGGACATCGAACTAAGAAATACGAGAAGCAACAACTAAGCTAGTTAGTACGCTCGGAGTTTGGAGTCCCTGAGCTACCTACTCCAGAGTACGGGCGGCAGGAGGTTGAGCACCTTTTCCAAATTAAGAAATGGCTGGTGCAGCTGGAACTGCGACTGCCTGTGCTAGGCTCGTGTGCAAAGTCAAAATCTGAGCTAAGACCTCCTGAAGGCCTGTAATCACAATGGGCATAGCTGGTGCCCGAGATGGTCCCACCGGTACAACATCATTTGGTATCTTCTCCTCAGCTGGAGAACCTGGTGGCTCCAGAGGTGCTGCTCTGGTTGTAGTTCGAGCCACACCTCGGCCTCTACACCTCTTGCGGCCCTAGCTGGTAATGTTGATGGTCGTCCACCTAATCCAATGGAACGTATCCTCACCATGTGTTAGAGAACAAAAAAGTCAAATTTCAAACTTTGAAATTAACAAATTTGCATGATAAGAATGCAAGAAAGTGGATGCTACCTATTAGTTTGGTAGCCTCTCAAAGTTAAGTACAGACGTCTCCATACCGATCCGTAAGATCTACTAAACTTGCTCGTGACTCGTGTGACCTAAGAAACCTAGTTCTCTGATACAAACTTATCACGACCCCAAATCTACATGTCATGATGGCACCTAGCCAACCCTCTAGATAAACCAACAATCACATGATATAAGTGAAAATTGAATAACATAGTCTAATAACCCAGCAACAGAAGAACATCATAAAAATATTTGAGGATAAAGCAAAAATACTACTACAACCAACCCTAAAATTTGGTATCAATGAGCACACGAGCACTATTTAATAACAAGATATATATTAAAGCCTCTAATACAATTGTTTAAATGTAAGAACATTAAAGATAAAGATAACAGAAAGAGGACTTCAAGGACTACAGATGATATGGCAACTACCTAGTAGTCTCCCCAAAGCTGGCAACGTCTCAAGCTTCAAAATCACCTTTACCGGATATACCCGGATCGGCACATGAAGTGAAGAATGTAGTATGAGTATAACCGACCCAATGTACTCAATAAGTAACTACAATAACCTTGGTTTGAAAGCAGTGACGAGCTCAGAACAACAATCCAATACTAATACTAATAACCAATAGTTGTTCAGAATATAAAGGATAAACCGTAGAAACAGTAGCTCAATATTATCAAGTTCAATTTGTCCACATTTCAGTAATTTAGGCATGCTTTCAAGTATAATAGTTAAAGCCCAACACAGATAAAGTAGGTCAAATATTAGGTAGAATGTGGAAAATGCATCTATAAGCCTACATGTTAGGTATACATGTAAATCAGCAGTATCACAGTGGATCCATCAAGAATATTTACACTTAGAACTGTACGGGAGTGTGGCATAACTAGCCATCATCAATAATAGGTATGTAATATTGTGCCTGCGCCCACTAATGGCGTGTTAGACTTTAGAGGGGAAGATCCTACCCAAACACTAATCATAATCATTAAGCCCAATAGTGAGGCCTGGTGCACACGTCGCCCCAAAATAATAACACTTAGCCCAATGTGGTCCTGACGTATGCGTCACCTAAAAATCAGTACCAAACCGACTCTAAGCCCCAAACACAGTCATTTATCGTTCAAGTTTCAGATAAACACAGTTCAAATACTCAATTTAACAGAATTACCCGTATGTGGTATCAATGACATGTAAGGAATCAAATAAGAAGTAATGAGACAGATATATTATTTACGGATTTAGTATTATGACTGAGAACATGTGTGCAAATAAGGTACATAACTAAGAGAGAACAAGAATACCCCTATCAAATCTTAAATAGTTAGAATATAGCCTAGACATAATGTCTAACATGTTTCACGGTTCAAATAAACAATTAAGTAGAGGAAACAGGGGGGATAACATGATATGATAGCAAAGTAAGCCCGGTAATAGCCCAAAGGCCTCCTCAAACTATAAACAAATTGATACACGCACACATGCTCGTCACCAAGCGCTTACGTCACCCCAATATCTTTCATATAATGTAGTCCTTAGAGTTAAATACCATCTAATCTTAGTTTAGATGTGTTACTTACCTCAAAGCACGCAACTCAAAGCTCCAACAAACCCTTGCCTCGCAAATCGCCCTTAGACTTGAATCTAGTCACAAACAACTTAATATAATAAATACATGATATAGAAATATATTCCATGCGATAAAGCTAAGATCTTTAACCAAAATAAAAAAGACAACCCAAAAAGTCAACCCTGGGATCGCACCTCAGAACCTGAAAAAATTCATAAAATCTGAACACTCATTAAATTACGAGTCCAACTATACAAAAATCATCCAATTCCAACAACAAATTGACCCTCAAATCTCCAAATCTCACTCTCCAATACATAGTTCCAAAATCCCCAAATTCCACCGTAAAAACAAATAATCTAGGTCTAATAATTAATAGGTAATCAATATTTTTGGAAAAAAGTAATTAAATGTCACTTACCTCTTCAATTATAGTGAAACCCCTCTCAAAAATCACCCATAGCCGAGCACTACAAGTCCGAAATGGGAAAAATACCAAACCCTTTGATATTTATGTTTTGTCCAACAAAACCGCACTTGTGATCCAATTCTTTGCTTATGCGAAACCACTTATGAAGTACAATATCTGCATATGCGAAACTCACTTAAACTTCACCTCACCGCACTTTTGCGCACCAAAGTCCGCTTCTGCGAAAACCTATGCCTAGCTTATCCTCCGCACCAGCGGTCACAGGCACGCACCTGCGGCCTCGCAGGCGGGATTAATTCTTGCATATGCGTATCTTCCTAGATCCAACCCAAAACTGCTTCTGCAACCCCTTGGCTGCTTCTGCAGTGTCGCACTTGAATCAAAATCATGCAGTTGCGATCACACAAGAATTGAATCAAACAAAAATTCCTTAAGTCAAAAACTATATTCGATTTCAATCTGAATCATACCCGAGGCCCTCAAGACCCCATACAAACATACCAACACATCCTAAAACATGATACGAAATTGATCGAAGTCTCAAATCACATCAAACAACATCAAATTCATGAATCGCACTCCAATTCAAACCTATTGAAACTAATGAACTTCCAACTTCTAAAATCAATGTAGAATCATATTAAATCAACTCTGATTGGCATCAAATTTTGCACAAAAGTCAATAATGACACAACAGACCTACTCCAACTCCTGTAACCAAAATCCGAGCTCGGTATCAAAAAAGTGAACTCTTGGTCAAACCTCTCAACCTTCCAAACCTTTAACTTTCTAAATTTCGCCAATTCAAGCCAAAACGACATACGAACCTCCAAATCAATATTCAGACGCACTCCTAAGTCCAAATCACCAGACAAATCTGTCGGAACCATCAAAACTCCATTCGAAACTCGTCTACAAAAAAGTCAAACTCCAGTCAACTCTTTCAACTTATGCTCTAATCATGGGACTAAGTTTCCCAATTCACTGCGAAACATCTCCAGAATAATACCAAACACCCGAGCAAGTTACATAACCATAAATGAACATAGGGGAAGTGATAATGGGGAAACAGGGCTATAATAAACAAATGATTGGTCGGGTCATTACATAAATCCAAAACATGAGTCCAGGGTAGATCTCGACTACTCATAACCCCACGAGTCCATATATGTATTTTATTTTCAAATCCGATTCCAATTCGACTCTCAAATCTTAAATTTTTATTTTTCAAAATGTAAACATATTCCCCAAATATTCTATTCAATTCTTATGATTTAGATGTTAAATATCATAAACAATCATGTTATATAATAAAAAATTGATCAAAGTCACTTACCCAAGTTTTATACAAAAATCTCTCCTCAAAATCACCTCCCACCGAGTCTAGGGCTCAAAAATATGGTAAATGATACTAAGTCCTGAAATCCCACTATTTTGCTCAGTTGTAGATCTCGCAAATGCGACCTGGAGTTTGCAAATGCGAATCCCACAATTGTGACAATTTCATTGCAAATGTGATGCCTGAGAGACCCAAGGAACGTCACAAGTGCGACCTTTACTTCGTACTTGCAAAGTGTAATGACCCGGTCGGTCTTTTTAAGAATTTGCGCCACGATCCCCTATTTACCGTTTCTCCCATGTCTATTTATGTTATTGGAACTTCTCGGAGCATTGATTGATGAAATCCGGGGTGATTTTGGACACATAGTCCATAAATGTGGAATTTAGCTTTAGAAATCTGGCTGTAGCTAGAGCTGAGTGAAGACGGATCCAGAATGGAATTACGTTGACTCTGTTAGCTTCGTTGGGTGATTTTGGGGTTAGGATCATGTTCGTAATGTGTTTTCGAGGTCGGTTGTGGATTTAGGCTTGAATTGGCAAAAATTAGAATTTCGGTGATTTCGGACGATAGGAAAGATTTCTTTTAGATGTGAATTCTAGAAATTTCCTAAAGTCTTAGGCTTGAATCTATGCATAATTGACAATTTTGATGTTATGAGGTGTGTTTTTAAGGCTCGACCAAGTTTGAACAAGGCACTAAGGTCAGTTGGTAGGTTTGGTTGAGGTCCCGGGGGCCTCGGGGTTGTTTCAGATGCCTAACGGGTAAGGTTTGTGAAATTGAGAACAGCTGAACCATTCTAGTTCCGATGTCTCGCACCTGCGATGGTATTTTCGGAGGTGCGGACACGCAGATGCGAAGGGGGAGCCGCAGATGCGACCCAGGACAATAAAAGAATTTCCGCACATGCGAGGGTATTTCCACAGGTGCGGGCACGTCGGTGCGAAAGGGGTGACGCAGGTGCGACCCAAGGCCACTTAATGAATTTCTGCACCTGCGATTGGGTTTCCACAGGTGCGGTCCCAGTGTCGCAGGTGCGAAATGTCTGGGAAATTTATATCAAAAATCCGAGGGTTTGAATTTCATAATTCCAAAATTGATTGTGAGCTCGGAACTTGGCGATTTTCGGTGGGATTTGAAGAGGAGGATAATAGGTAACATTTTCTAACCTTAATCACTTTATATATCATTAATCCCTATCATTTTCCTCAATCTAATCAAGGAAATTTGATGAAAAACCATGGAAATGGGATGAAATCTTCCCAAGTAGAAATCTGAGGATTTAGGGAGATTTAGACGTTGGATTTTGATGATTCTTGTTCGAGTGGGTTCATGAACGAATCGGTGTTCAGGAAATATAAATTTTACCCGATTCCGAGACGTGGGCCCGGGGAAGTTTTGTGCGAATTTCCTAATTTCGCGTATTAGCTTATAGATAATTAGCTATTTTATTCCCTTGAAGTGATATATACATTATGCAATCGATTTGAATATATATGGGCCACCCGGAGTCAGATACTCGTGGCAAGAGCTTGGTATTGAGTTGACTAGCGCAATCCAGGTAAGTGGCTTGCCTAATTCTGTGTTGAGGACTTTCCCTTAGGCATTTTATACTGATTTTTGTTATGTGGACACCGTGTACGCAAGGTGACGAGTGCGTACACGGGTCATTGTTGCAAAATCCTATTTTTTTGCTCCTACGAAATCACTCATTTTCATTCATATGCTATTGTTTCCTATCTTAATTGAGTAGATAGCCTAAGATATAAGCATGCCTACATGTTCTGACTTGACTTCCTCTTAATTGCTACTAGTCACATCATACTTAGGTAATTTTACTCTACCCTTACCTGTTGTTTTACCTGGATTGTTTAATTAAGCCATAATTGACATACTTCTGCGTTGCATATTTAAATTGGGACTACAGACCGAGATCCGGGAGCTTTCCTCCTGTACTGCATTTCATATTTAAATTGGGACTACAGACCGAGATCCGGGAGCTTTCCCCCTGTACTGAAATGCATATTTAAATTGGGACTACGGACAGAGATCCGGGAGCTTACCCACTGTACTGACAACATATTTAAATTGGGACTACGGACTGAGATCTGGGAGCTTTTCCCGTGTACTGCATTGCACATTCACTGTTGAGATATATGTTGTGCTGAGCCGAGGGCTCTCTTTATATAATTAAATCCTTCCGTCTTCATTGATCCTGTTTATCATTGCTTATCTATTTTTCACTGTTTTAAGTTGTATATTGACTTGTTTTACAAACTTAATAAGGCCTCAACCTGACCTCGTCACTACTTGACTGGGGTTAGGCTTGGCACTTACGGAGTACCGAATGTGGCGCACTCACGCCCTTTCCTGCGCATGTTTTCCCCATGTGCATACCTAGGTACCAATACCCAGTATCATGGCTAGAAGTCTTCTAGAAGCAGGCGGGAGACCGCAAGGTAATTCTATCGCATCCACAGAATCCCACGAGTCCCCTTCTACTCTAGTATAGGCATAGCAGACTTGTATTTTTTTCCACTGTTTCATTGTATAGAGCTACATTTAGTACAGAGCTTGTGACTATGGTGACATTCCGGGTTTTGGGAAGTATAAATGTATATGCTGAGCCGCTACGTTACATCTACTTGATATCTTTTCTGCCTTTATTTTATTGATTCTGTCATTTCTGCAAATTTTAGGCTTCCGTTACTTGGGCTCAGTTTTCCAAGATGTTCTTACTTGAGTTTGTCCCTCAGAGCTTCAGCGATGCTTGGCATGCGGAGTTTGAGCAGCTACGCCAGAGTGCCATGACTATGTCAGAGTATGCAATCCATTTCAGTGATTTGGCTCGCCATGCACCAGCTTTGTTGTCACTGTTAGAGAGAGGGTTCAGCGCTTTATTGAGGGACTCCACCCAAACATTCGGACCAGCATGGCCAGAGAGATGGAGACCAATATTACTTACCATCAGGCTGTGAGTATTGCCTGGAGGATTAAGACAATGTTAGCCCAGGACAGGGAGGAGAGAGAGGCCAAGAGGTCTCGGGAGACTGGTCATTTTTCAGGAGCTCGTGCACCAGTAGCACGCTATGGTAGGGGTATTGTGAGTGGCCCTGTTCATTCATTCTCGCAGCAGCCAACGGTATTCCAGCTCCTCCTAGACCTCAGTAGCCTTATTATGCACCACCAATATTTCAGGTGCCTCCTGCTCGAGGTGCTATCACTGGCCCGCCCAGCAGGCCAGTTCAGAGTCAGCAGCGGCCACTACGTCCTCCGAGGGGTTGCTTTGAGTGTGGAGACCCTCATCATATGATCAGAGATTTCCCCAGAGCGAGGAGGGGCATACCACCTTAGACTTATCAGGGTGCACCCCCTCAGATTTATCAGGCTCCACGTCTTCCACCAGGTCCTGCAGCTTTTTTTCCAGCCCCAGCTGCTACCCCACTACCTCAGGCGGCTCGAGGTGGAGGTCGGGGAGGTGGAGGTCGGGGAGGTCGAGGTCGCCCTTGAGGGGGAGGCCAGGCCAGATACTATGCTCTTTCGGCTCGATCCGAGGCCATTGCTTCAGATTCAGTTATTACAGGTATTGTTCTCGTTTGTCATAAGGATGCATTGGTATTATTTGACCCAGGCTCTACATATTCATATGTGTCTTCCTATTTTGCTTCACATCTGGCGATAATCTGAGACTCTTTGAGTTCCCCTGTTTATGTTTCTACTCCGGTGGGAGATTCTCTTGATGTGGACCGCGTAGATCGGTCATGTTTGATTACTATCAGTGGTTTTGAGACCAGATCTGATTCTACTACTCGGTATGGTAGATTTTGATGTTATATTGGGTATGGACTAGCTGTCTCCCTATTATGCCATTCTTGACTCTCACGCAAAGACCGTGACGCTGGCTATGCCAGGATCTCCGAGGTTAGAATGGAGAGGCTCCTTGGAGTATACTCCCCGCCGAGTCATTTCTTTTCTTAAGGCTCAGCGGATGGTTGAAAATAGGTGTGATGCATATTTGGCTTATGTGAGAGATGTTACTATTCTGATGTATTTCTAGCTGATCTTCCGGGTATGCCACCTGATAGTGACATTGATTTTGGCATTGACTTGTTGCTTGGCGCTCAGCCTATTTCCATTCCTCCCTATCGCATGGCTCCTCATGAGTTGAAGGAGTTGAAGGAGCAGTTACAGGAGTTGCTTGAGAAGGGATTCATCCGGCCCAGTGGATTACCTTGGGGAGATTCGGTATTATTTATGAAGAAAAAGGATGGCTCGATGCGTATGTGTATTGACTACCGGCAGCTGAATAAGGTGACAGTGAAGAAAAGGTACCCATCGCCTTGCATAGATGATCTATTTGACCAGTTACGGGGTGCTAGGGTGTTCTCCAAGATTGATCTACGTTCTAGTTATCATCAGTTGAAGATTCGGGAACCGGCTATCCCGAAGTATGCCTTAAGGACCAGATATGGCCACTATGAGTTCCTTGTTATGTCATTTGGGCTGACCAATGCCCCAACAACCTTCATGCACCTGATGCACAACATATTTCGGACTTATCTTGATACTTTCGTCATTGTGTTCATTGATGACATTTTGGTATATTCTAGGTCCCAGGAGGACCATGAGCAGCACTTGAGGACCGTGCTTCAGACATTGAGGGAGAAGAAGTTGTATCCCAAGTTTTCTAAGTGTGAATTTTGGTTTGATTCTGTGGAATTCCTAGACCACGTGGTGCCTTCGGATGGGATCAAGGGTAGATCCGAAGAAGGTGAAGGCGGTACAGAGTTGGCCCAGACTGTCCTCAGCAACTGAGATCCGCAGTTTCCTCGTTTTGGCTGGGTATTATCGCCGTTTTGTGGAGGGATTTTCATCCATTTCAGCGCCTATGACCAGACTGACCCAGAAGGGTGCATCTTTTATATGGACTGAGGAGTGTGAGGAGAGCTTTCAGAAGCTCAAGATAGCCCTGACTACAGCTCCTGTGTTGGTTTTGCCTACCGGTTCCGGATGCTAAACAGTTTATTGTGATGTTTCGAGGATTGGCTTGGGAGCGGTATTGATGCAGGACGGTAGGGTGATTGCCTACGCGTCCAGACAGTTGAAGGTCCATGAGGAAAACTACCCTTTCCATGATCTAGAGTTGGCAGCGATTGTTCATGCCCTGAAGATATGGCGTCATTATTTATATGGTGTTCCCTGTGAGATATTCACGGATCACCGGAGTTTGCAGCATATATTCAGGCAGAAGGATCTAAATTTGCGCCAGTGTAGGTGGTTGGAGTTTCTAAAGGACTATGTTATCACTATATTGTACCACCCGGGGAAGGCCAATGTGGTGGCCGACGCCTTGAGTCGCCGGGCGGAGAGATTGGGGAGTTTGGCATACCTTCATACAGCTGAGAGGCCTCTAGCCTCAGATGTTCATTCCTTAGCCAGTCAGTTCGTGGGATTGGATCTTTGTGAGCCTTTCCAGGTATTAGCTTGTGTGGTCACTCGATCTTCCCTTCATGACCGTATTAGAGAGCGCAAGTATGAAGATCCCTACCTTTCGGTTCTTCAGGATAGAGTCCGACGGGGTGATGCCCGAGATGTGACCATAGGAGATGACGGGATGATGAAGACGCATGGCCGTATCTATGTTCCTAACGTGGATGGGCTTTGCGAGTTGATTCTTGAGGAGGCCCATAGTTCGCGGTATTCCATCCATCCGGGTACCGCGAAGATGTACCAGGATTTGAGACATCACTATTGGTCGCGAAGGATGAAGAAGGATATAGCAGAGTTTGTAGCCAAGTGTCTCAACTGTCAGCAAGTCAAATGTGAGCATCAGAGACCGGGAGGGTTACTTCAGCAGATTGAGCTTCCAGAGTGGAAGTGGGAGCGGAACACCATGGACTTTGTGGTTGGAATTCCTCGGACTTTGAGGAAAAATGATGCTCTTTGAGTGATTGTGGATCCGCTGACCAAATCATGCAATAGTCAAGAATTCTTGACGGTATCGAGCTGGAACAACCTGTTCTTCCTGAATATCCTGATTTAAGTCCTACGAGGTGGAGATTATGGGGTCGGTCCATGGATTTTCCTTCCTTTTCTTTTTCCGCATTTCGCTCAAAAGGGAAGCCCATTTCCTTCCAGTACTGACTACATATTCATCGGAGAGGTTAGTTGAGATTATATCAGAGAGATTGTTCGCCTCCACAGTATTCCAGTATCTATCATCTCAGACAGAGGTATACAATTCACTTCACGGTTCTGGAGAGCCGTTCAGCAAGAGTTAGGCACCAGGGTAGAGTTGAGGACAACTTTTCACCCTCAGACGGACGGGCAGTCCGAGCGCACGATTTAAATTCTCGAGGATATGCTCCGTGCCTGTGTGATGGATTTTGGAGGGTCATGGGATCGATACTTTCCTCTTGCAGAGTTTGCTTATAACAACAACTACCAGTCTAAGCATTCAGATGGCGCCGTATGAGGCTTTGTATGGTAGGCAGTACAGGTCTCCCGTGGGATGGTTTGAGCCGGGCGAGGCCTGATTATTGGGTACAGAATTGGTTTAGGATGCCCTGGACAAGGTGAAGGTAATTCAAGAGAGACTTCGCACAGCTCAGTCCAGGCAGAAGGGTTATGTGGACCGGAAGGTTCGTGACTTGGGAATTATGGCTGGTGATCGGGTTTTGCTTCGGGTATCCCTATGAAGGGCGTCATGAGGTTCATGAAGAAACGCAAGATGAGTCTGAGATTTATTGGCCCTTTTTTGGTGTTGCGACGTGTTGGGGAGGTTGCTTATAAGCTAGCCCTGCTTCCCAGTCTAGCAGGGGTTCATTCGGTGTTCCACGTCTCCATGCTCCGGAAGTATCATGGTGACCCGACTCATGTCTTGGATATCAGCTCAGTCCAATTGGACAAGGATCTATCATATGTTGAGAAGCCTATGGCTACTATTGGACAGGCAGGTCAGAAAACTCAGGTCAAAGGATATTGCGCCAGTCAAGGTTCATTGGAGGGGTCAGCCAGTCGAGGAGGCGACTTGGGAGACCAAGCAAGATATGCAGAGTCAGTACCCTCATATTTTCCCAGCTTCAGGTATGTTTCTATGCTCATTCGAGGACGAACGATTTTCTTAAGAGGGGGAGGATGTAACGACCCGGTCGGTCATTTTAAGAATTTGCACCCCGATCCCCTATTTACCATTTCTCCCATGTCTATTTATGTTATTGGAACTTGTCGGAGCGTTGAGTCATGAAATCCGGGTGATTTTGGACACATAGTCCAAAATGTGGAATTTAGCATTAGAAATCTGGTCGTAGCTAGAGCTGAGTGAAAATGGATCCGCAATGGAATTTCGTCGACTCTGTTAGCTCCGTTGGGTGATTTCGAGGTTAGGAGCGTGTTCAGAATGTGTTTTCGAGTTCGATTTTGGATTTAGGCTTGAATTGGCGAAAGTTAGAATTTCGGTGATTTCGGCTGATAGGTGAGATTTTGATATCGGACTCGGAATGGATTTCTGAAAGCGGCAGCAGTTCCGTAATGCCATTTATGACTTGTGTGCAAAATTTGAGGTCATTCGGACGAGTATAGATGTGTTTCAACATCAGATGTGAATTCTAGAAATTTCCTAAGTTCTTAGGCTTGAACCTATGCATAATTAACGATTTTGATGTTATCAGATGCGTTTTTAAGGATCGACCAAGTTTGAAAAAGGTACTAGGGTCAAGTGGTAGGTTTGGTTGAGGTCCCGAGGGCCACAGGGCTGTTTTGGATGCCCAACGGGTGAGGTCCCGAGGGCCACGGGGTTCTTGTTCTGGTGTCTCGCAGCTGGGATGGTATTTCCGCAGGTTCAGACACGCAGGTGCGACCCCAGGCCAATAAAGGAATTTCCGCACCTGCGAGGGTATTTTTGCAGGTGCGACCCAAGGCCACTTAATGAATTTCTGCACGTGCGATTGGGTTTCCGCAGGTGCGGTCCCAGTGTCGCAGGTGCGAAATTTCTGGGAAGTTTATATCAAAAATCCGAGGGTTTGAATTTCATAATTCCAAAATCGATTGTGAGCTCGGAACTTGGCGATTTTCAGTGGGATTTGAAGAGCAGGATCATAGGTAACATTTTCTAACCTTAACCCCTTTATATATCGTTAATCCCTATCATTTTCCTCAATCTAATCAAGGAAATTGGATGAAAAACCATGGAAATGGGATGAAAGCTTCCCAAGTAGAAATCTAAGGATTTAGGGAGATTTAGACGTCGGATTTTTTTGATTCTTGTTCGAGTGGGTTCATGATCGAATGGGTGTTCGGGAGATATAAATTTTACCCGATTCCGAGACGTGGGCCTGAGAGACCTTTTTGGCGAATTTCCTAATTTCACATATTAGCTTATAGATAATTAGCTATTTTGTTCCCTTGAAGTGATATTTACACTATACATTGATTTGAATAGATTTGGGCCACCCAGAGTCATATACTCGTGGCAAGAGCTTGGTATTGAGTTGATTAGCGCAGTCCAGGTAAGTGGCTTGCCTAATTCTGTGTTGGGGACTTTCCCTTAGGCATTTTATATTGATTTTTGTTATGTGGACTCCATGTACGCGAGGTGACGAGTGCGTACACGGGTCATTGTTGCAAAATCCTATTTTTTACTCCTACGAAATCACTCATTTTCATTCATATACTACTGTTTACTATCTTAATTGAGTAGATAGCCTAAGATATAAGCATGCCTACCTGGTCTGACTTGATTTTAATTGCTACTAGTCACATCATGCGTAGGTAGTTTTACTCTACCCTTACCTGTTGTTTTTCCATAATTGTTTAATTAAGTAATAATTGACATACTTCTGCGTTGCATATTTAAATTGGGACTACGGATCGAGATCTGGGAGCTTTCCTCCTGTACTACATTTCATATTTAAATTGGGACTACAGATCGAGATTCGGGAGCTTTCCCCATATACTGAAATGCATATTTAAATTGGGAATATGGACAGAGATCCGGGAGCTTTCCCCCTATACTACACAGCATATTTAAATTGGGACTACGGACTGAGATCCGGGAGCTTTCCCCCTATACTACACAGCATATTTAAATTGGGACTACGGACTGAGATCCGGGAGCTTTCCCCGTGTACTGCATTGCACATTCACTGTTGAGATATATGATGTGCTGAACCGAGGGCTCTCTTTATGTTATTAAATCCTTCCGTCTTCGTTGATCCTGTTTATCATTGCTTATCTATTTTTCACTGTTTTAAGTTGTATATTGACTTGTTGTACAAACTCAGTAGGGCCTCAACCTGACCTTGTCACTACTTGAATGGGGTTAGGCTTGGCACTTACGGAGTACCGAATTTGGAGTACTCACGCCCTTTCCTGCGCATGTTTTCCCCATGTGCAGACCCAGGTACCAGTACCCAGTATCGTGGCTAGGAGTCGTCTAGCAGCAGCCAGGAGACCGCGAGGTAATTCTGCCGCGTCAGTAGAATTCCACGAGTCCCCTTCTACTCTAGTATAGGCATAGTAGACTTGTATATTTTTTCCACTGTTTCATTGTATAGAGATACATTTAGTACAGAGCTTGTGACTATGGTGACATTCCGGGTTTTGGGAAGTATAAATGTATATGCTAAGCCGCTATGTTACATCTACTTGATATCTTTTCTGCCTTTATTTTATTGATTCTGTCATTTCTGCAAATTTTAGGCTTACCAAGTCGTAGAGACTACGTGCCGTCACGATACCTTTCGGAGGTTAAATTGGGTCGCGACACAAAGTCAGCCCCTCTCGCAAAAGTGGCTATTTGGTCACAAATGTGAAGCCTGTCACGCACTACCCCCTTGCAAATGCGATGTGCACTTCACAAATGCGATGATCGCAAATGCGAATTTGTGCTTGTATTTGCGATAACTACAGCACCAACACACATGTTGAGAAACCAACCCAAACGAATCTGAAACGCGTTCGAAACTCACCTTAATCCCCCAGGGTTCCACACCAAACATCCACACAAGTCTGAAAATATCATTTGAACTTTTTGTCACAATCAAAACACTAAAATAACACATGGAACTACAAATCGGACACCAAGACGTATTAAATTCACAATGAAACTCATGAATTGCAAAATTCACAACCAAGCTTCTGATTCCTATCAAACCAACTGGAATGAGACCAAACTTTGCTGAGAAGTTTCAAATGAAAAAACGAATACATTCCAAACGACTCATTCAAAAATCTTAATTCGATAGCCATAAAGCCAATCTACGGTTAAACTTAGGAACTTTCTAAACTTTCAAATTTCCAACTCTCAGCAAAACAAGCCAAATCAACCTAGGCACCTCCAAATTCAATTTCAGGCATACGCCTATGTCCAAAATCTCCATACGCACCTATTGGAATCATCAAAATACTATTTTGGGGTCGTTTTCACAAAAGTTAAACTTTGGTCAACATTTCCAACTTATGCCTCCAAACTAAGAAATAATTGATCCAAATCATTCCAATACCTCCCAGAAATAAAACAAACCATCCCCGTAAGCCATAAAACCACAAATACACAAACGAAAAGCTTCAAAAGTGGAAATGGGGATCATATACACAAAGCAACTGATCAGATCGTTATAAATTAATATTTATAATAGAATCAATTTATTGTTTACCTTTGATATTTCATTTGACATATGTTTAAGATAAAATACTATATTTTCTATCTTTTATTCATGAATAATGTTCAAAATATTGTTTACCCTTAAAATCCGACAACAATTAAATTTATAAATGGTTTTAAGGACACATGATTTCACTTGGCACAAATTGAGAAATATAAGAATTAATGTTAGAATTGACTGTAAAATAAAGCAAACCAGTATAAAGTGCAACTTGGCCCTCGAGCTAGATCGCCCTCGAACTTACTGGGTGTATAATTAAGAAATATGAACTGAAAGAAGAACAAGAGAACTAAAGAGAGAAAAATGCATCGTATTGCTTTGTTATGCGAGAATTAGATGATTACAAATGATTAGAACCCCCTTTATATAGTAGAGGAATTCTACTTACAGTACAATTCTGAATACAGAAGGAAATCTCATGATTGGCTAAATAACATTCTTGATTTGATTCGTGTCGAGATTTTTGCCACGATCCTTGACAGGTTACAGATATCTCGGCTTTCCGTTAGCAGGCGTTCTTTGATCTCGCTCGATATCTATCATGTTTGGTCTCGATCCTGGCTGGTCTCAATCTCGATTGGTACTTTGAATCCCGATCTTGGTACTGCATCTTCATGTCTCGATCTAATATAACACCGGAACGATCTTCGGCCTACCATCCTGTTCTCGATTAATCAAACAAAATCGGGTGAGCCTGATTTTGACCGTATACAGATAGTCCCCTCATTTTTTGGAGTGTAATGACAAGTAACAAAATTGAGTCTCTGATATTCACCCTAAATTGTCATGACGTCAACACCGTGACGTAAGCGACAGAGGTGATCGAAATGTCCCCGTCGGCCCAGTTCCCCAGGAATTTAATGTGCGTCAATCGATGGTCGCCCAATACCAGCTTTGAACCGTCACCGTGAAACCAATAAATAGGTCCCTTTCCATTCTATAAAACTTTACTTTCAATCTTTTCTACTCTAATCTTCAAAGTTCTTTGCATTCTTCAAGATTCCTATCTTCGGGTCTTTGAGTTCCATTATTTGTTCCTTCTAAAACACCAAATATCACAATATCAATTCTTCCTTGCCTTCAAAATTAAATGGCTAAGACGTTAAAAAATGTTCCACAGAAAGAAACCGCTTACTCTTCTCGGCAGGCCAATGAGAAAACAACGGAGGAGCCACGCCCTGAGGAGTTTGTTCCCGGAGGGTGTGTTATTATTTCCGACTTCAAAGTCAAGAAAACATCATCGGTCCCTGGTCGATGCAAACTGGTATCGAGATTCATATGCTCGATATCCAAAAGCATCCTTGACCAAGTGAAGAAGGATTGTAACTAGGGAAATAGAGAGGCCGTGATACCGGTCCCAGAAGAAGCGATCACGACCCACGTGGAAAGGTTCTTGAGTGTTTACACTTACCCTTCATTATGGATACCCTCGATCCGGTCATCATAGACTTCTGCAAGAAGTATCAGGTGACCCTCGACCAAATTCACCCCTCTTTTTGGTTGATTATGATACTGCTCCGCTTCTTTGTGAGCAAAATTGACAGGTTGCCTTTCACCCTCGATCATTTGATAAGATTATGCAGCCCTCAACTTTATCGAGGTGGGATAATATAACTCCAACGTCGGGCCACAAAGGAACTCATCTCGAGCATAGACGAAGATAAACACCGGGGTTGGATGGGCAGGTTCGTCCGAGTGAGGACCATGGACCTGATTCTGCCTGAGAGCATGCCATTTCCCAAGAAATAGAATATGAGATGTAAGTATGATTCAATTTTTAATTTATGTTCGTTATTTCCACTTTTTCATCTTCCCTTATCAATGTTTTTCCTGGTGTAGCTGCTTCCTAGATGCCAAGTGCGATTCCACATCCCGAGAGTTGGGTTAGGAGCATGGTCTCGACGTCAATGCATGTTGAGCGTGCATGGCAGGATTTATCAAAGGCTAGTGGGAGGCTAAAAATCATGGTAAGCCTTGTTTCTATCTTCTGGCCATTATTAAAACATTTTTCTGAGCTTACTCATCTTTCATTTTTTGCAGGTCTCAGGAATGATGCGACGATGAGGCCCCCGACCATTGATGAAGAAACCTTACCTCCTATCTCAAATCCTGTGAAGGAGAGAAAGAGGAAGAGGGCCTCGATCTCCGAGGGGCAAGAGCCCAAATAGAGAGTGGCCCGCAAACCCAAAAAGAATGTTATCCCCTTGACTGAGGAGTCAGTCCAACTTTTAAGGGAGGAAAGAGAAGAAGAATGAGAAGAAGATGATGATGGTTCTGGGCTGGTGGCCCGAACACGAGCCAATACCGAGACTCAAAGGGTTACTGAGCCTGTAGAAGCTGAAAACATTCTACCCCAAGCTGGTGGGGTCCCAGGAGAAGATTCAGCCGAAGTCCCCAAGTCGGCTAGAGCCAAAGCTGCCTCACCTCAAGGTGAGAAGGCCGCTGAAGAGGCAGTGCATTTTTCTGTGGAGGTCAGGCTCGTGATTCCTCGAGACAAAGAAAATGCCCCCAAAGATCAACTTGGGGCAATAAAAATTGGACACTCCCCATTGTGTCCTTCATTCTCTGAGGAAATGATTCTGGAGGCTCGGGTCGTAAAGACTTCTCACGTAGAAGGGATCCATGGAGAGGAGGACCCTTTCCGTGGCTATTTTGTTGGGGTCAACAATGTCACTGTTCTAAGGGACTTGGAGGGACCGAGGAAGAGCTCGGGCGAAGCTTCCTCGTGTTTCAAACTGAGCAGCGAGTTTTCGGCTCCTTGTGTTGATCTCGGGAGAAAACGAATGATCATCATCACGGTCCCGGAGGATGCACCTGTTCTTGTAGCCCCCGTAGGGGTGGCTAGTTACCTTCGGAGGTTGGTTACAGAGGAAGACCATGCTCTGATTGAGGAGGTGGGAGCGCTTGCCTTTTTTATGAGGCCCAATAGGCTCTGAACTAGGTAAGTCCCTACTCCCTTTGTCAATATCTATTTTTATACTTGAGTTTTTCTCTACTCGTCTAATTCTTTCTTTTTTATTTTTAAGGCCTCGGTTCTTCATCACGAAGATTTCTTTCGATATCGAAGGGAGCTGAGCCAATATGAGGCCAAAATCCGAGCTAACTGTGTAGAAATATGCCCTCAAGCTTCTCAGTGAGCAAAGAAAATAGGAAACAAAGGGCCTTCGAGCAGAACTAGTCGCGGCACAGAAAGAACAAACTGATATGGTCAAGCAGGTAAGAAGAATCTTAGAAGTTAATGACACCGATTCGGGTGTGACGGATAACAGATCGATCTCACAGGTCCAACAAAATCTTGAAATAATCGGTCAACTTTGTGAGGAAGTGGATGGGTGAAGGCAGAGTCTATAGCATGGAAGAAGAACATGGACCGACTCTCCTCAGAAAAGGAGGTTGCCTAAGCTCAGATGTCCTCGCCTGAAAGACAACTCCAAATAATGAAAGAGAAGAACTTTGTGCAAGCCAAGAAAATTGAGGAGTTCCAGTCTCGGTTGGGTTCAAAAACTTCTGATCGAGAGAAGCTGGTCACAGAACTTGCAGTGGCTAAACTTGAGGCTGAAATGGCCAAGGCCGATGCTGAGGCAATTGTGGACATCTACCGATCCGACACCGAAGCCGCTCATGCTCGAAAAAAGGAAGTCATTGATATTGCTCAGGTTCGAGCACATTGTTTTTTCGAACATGCCAAATGCCAGTCTCAAAGGGAGACTCTCGAGGAGATCCATGCTTGTGGCTTAGATCTTACTGCCGAGATCGAGAATGCAAAAGAGCTTGAAGCTAAAGCCAAAGTGTTGTCCTTTACCGATGATGGCGATTCCGGGAGCATGAGCGGGTGCGAGAGTGGAGAAGACCCCGAGGGTGAAGATGTTGCTGATAGAGAAGACTAGACCCTTAGGATCTGTATCATTCCTTTATGCTTCTTTTTTGGATCTTTGTATAGAATTCCGATCAGGCCATGTTGCCCTTGTAAATGTTGCCCTTCTTTTTTTTCCTTTGTGAAATTTTTCTTCATTTATGCCTTATGAAGTTATATTCTAAAGTCTGAGGTTGAGGCAATTCGATCAAAACCGAACTAGCATAGCTTTTACGATCGAGGGAGTGCTTTCTCGAACTCCAGGTGAGTAAACCTTAGGTTTTTGTTTGAGTGAGGACGCTCTCTCGAAATCAAAGAAAAAAGTAGCCCTTGGGCTTTTTTATTAGGCCGATATGGCCTTTGTAAAAAGAAATGGTTATGGCTTGTCACCCATTTTCGGCATGGAAAAGTTTTTCATCATTTGTATCTGTAAAATTTGTGATGCCTTAGCATGAAATAAGGAATTTTTCTAGAGTTTGAACAGTTTTGTATTTCAAGGCTTGATAATATCGAAGCTTTTTATGATTTTGCCGAGCGTAGCCTTTTTAACCGATTTATGAAAAAATTCGAAGGCCTGTTTTATTACGCAATTCAGACGTCTCTGAACCGTGTTAATTTGGCCGTAGCCTCTTTATTTCAAGATTTTCCTCTTGGGCTTATTTTTCAATTTCACTTCGATCTTATCCGAAGTGTTAGTCCCTGAGTGGGGTGGCCCTGGCCTATAAAAATTAAGGGTTTCCTTTAAGGTTTTATGATCTCGAAGTTTTAATAATTCGATCTTGTCTATTTTTCGGACGGCAGTCCTCGAGCATGGAGGTATTTATCTGAACTCCAGTTATGGTTGACCCTTAAGCCTGTTTACAAAATGGATCGAGAGCATGAATTCGTAAAGTAAAATTTTTTTCTAAGGTATGAGATATCGGCAAAGAAAATATACATGCGTACATGTTTGGTGTCAGGGCTCAAGCAACCTATACGTGGACGGTTCATTAGACACTTTGGCCCTCACAAAATTTACCTATTGATACCTTTCTTCTATGAAGTAATTTCCTCGCAACAAAGTTGACATTCGAGGGCGATGCCCCCAGTATTTGAGGTTGATTGCAAAGAAGCCTCAAATACTGTTGAATTATCCTAAGGTAGCACGATCAATGGTTGCCTCGTTAAAAACCTCGCTGGAAAACCCATTTGGGACAAAACTGGTCTAAGGGAAAAAGAGTGCAACGCGTGCTTTCAGACCTAAAAACTTCGTGTTGAAGAATCCACTGTTGTTTCTGATCGAACACCTGCAAAAGTTAGCTTAAAATATAAATGAAAACGGAAGGGTCATACCTTAGGAGTAGTATCATTTTAGGAGCAATACGTTCCCAATTGTTCCGTAATTATTTGCCGTTCATCGTGCTGAGCTTGTAGATCCCTTTCCGATGATTTCGAGGACCTGATACGCTCCTTCCCAGTTCAGACCCAGTTTTCCTTCATTTGAATTTTGGGTGTTGAGGATGACTTTCATTAGCACCAAGTCCCCGATGTTAAGATATCAAAGATTGGATCTTCGATTATAGTAGCTTTCGATCCGCTATTATAGTGTGGACAATCAGACGAGGGCGGCTTCACATATTTCGTCCAACAATTCTAGGCTCGTATTCATGGCCTCGTGATTCGATTCTTTGTTGCATATCGGAACCTGAGGCTAGGCTCTCCGACCTGGACCAATATAAGAGCTTCGGCGCCATAGACTAACAAGTGGCGTTGCTCCCGTACTAGACTCCAACATTGTGCGGTATGCCCTAAGAACCTTGGGCAGTATCTCTCTCCACTTTCCTATGGCATCAGACAACCTCTTCTTAAGATTTTGAATAATGGTTTTGTTGGTCAATTCAGCTTGTCTGTTCCCACTGGGATGATAAGGTGTCGATCAAATTCTTTTGATCTTCTGATCCACGAGAAATTTAGTTACTTTACTGCCGATGAGTTGCTTTTCATTATCACATACAATCTCGGTGGGCATCCTGAATCGACATATAATGTGGTCCCAAAAGAAATTTATGACTTCCTTTTCTCTGATTTTCTCGAAAGCATGTGCTTCAACCCACATAGAAAAATAATCAGTCATAAATAAAATAAACTGAGCTTTACCTGGGGCCGATAGAAGAGGGCCAACGGTGTCCGTTCCCCATTTTATGAACGACCACGGGGATAAGACCGAGTGGAGCTTTTCTCAGGGCTAGTGAATCATTGACGTGTACCTTGGACATTTGTCACATTGTCGAATGAACTCCTTTGAATTGTCGATCCAGTAATACCCTGCTTTGATTACTTTATGGACCAACGACTCGGCACCGGAATGATTTCCACAAATGCCCTCATGAATTTCCCGTAGGACATATTCGGTATCTCCCGGTCCCAAACATATTGCCAATGGTCCACCGAACATCCTTCTAAACAACGTTCCATCTTCGTACAAAGTGAATCGTACTGCCTTAGTACGTAGAGCTCTCGATTCCTTTAGATCTAATGGAAGTTTCTCGTTCTTTAAGTACTCCATGTATTTGTTTCTCCATCCCCAGGTCAGACTTGTGGAGTTTATTTCAGCGTGGCTTCTTCTATCACCGATCCTATGAGTTGTACGATAGTCCCCGAGTTGAGTTCGTTGTCTTCGACCGATGACCTTAAGTTTGCCAGAGTGTCGGCCTTGTTGTTCTGTTCTCTAGGTACATGTTGTATGGTCCATTCCTTAAATCAATATAACGTCACCTGTATTTTATCCAAGTACCTCTGCATTCGGTCTTCTCAGACTTCGAAAGTCCTGTTAACTTGGTTTACCATGAGGAGGGAATCACATTTGTCCTTGATGATCTCTGCCCCCGAGCTTATAGCCAACTCGAGATGGCCTCATACTCGGCCTCATTATTAGTTAATTTCAAAGTTCTGATAAATTGTTTAATAATATTAGTCGTGGGTGGTTTTAGAATGACACTCAGCCCGCACCCCTTCGCGTTCGAAGCACCGTCCGTGAAGAGGGTCCACACCCCCGAAAATGTACCCGGTTTTACTAACAGATCTATTTCAACCTAGGGTACGAGGGCTGGTGTGAAGTCGGCCACGAAGTCTGCCAAGATTTGAGACTTGATGGCGGTTCGGGGTCGATACTCGATATCCCACCCACTTATCTCAACGTCCCATTTTTCCAATCGACCCATGAGCTTGGGTTTATGCAAAATATTGTGAAGGGGATAGGTCGTTACAACACATATTTGATGACTTTTAAAATACAGTTTTAATTTCCTAGATATGGTAATTAAGGCAAGGACTAATTTTTCAAAGTGTGGATATCTGGTTTTGGCCTCGCCTAAGGTCCGACTAACATAGTAAACAGGGAATTGCATACCTTGTTCTTCCCGGACTAGGACTCCACTTACCGCTATTTCTGGGACTGCCAAGTACAAGTAGAGTTGTTCGTCCGCTTTCGGGGTGTGAAGTAGTGGCGGGCTTGATAAATATAAATTTAGCTCCTCCAAGCCCTGTTGGCACTCCGGAGTCCATGCAAAGCTACTCTTCTTCTTAAGCAGTGAAAAGAATTGGTGACTCCTATCCAAGGACCGCCAGATGAATCTCCCTAGGGCAGGTATGCACCCCGTTAACCTTTGTACGACCTTGACATTATCTACCACCATGATATCCTCGATAGCTTTGGTATTATCGAGGTTGATCTCGATCCCCTGATTAGATACCATAAATCTAAGGAACTTTCCCGAGCCAACCCCGAACACACACTTTTCTAGGTTGAGCGTCATATTGTACTTTCTCAGATATCGAAAGTTTCCTCCAAATGTTTCAAATGGTCTTCTGCTCGCAGGGACTTAACTAACATGTCATCATAATAAACTTCCATTGATTTTCCTATTTGTTCTTCAAACATTCTGTTTACTAGGCGTTGATAAGTTGCACCAGCAGGTTTTAGTCCGAACGTTATTTCATTATAACAGTAGGTGCCATATTTAGTGATAAACGAAGTCTTTTTCTAATCCTTTGGGTTCATCTGTATTTGGTTTTACCGGAGTAGGAATCGAGAAAACTGAGAATCTCATGGCCAACCATGCCATCTATCATACGACTGTTATTCGGCAAAGGAAAAGAATCCTTAGGACATGCTTTGTTCAGGTCTTTATAATCTACGCACATTCTAAGTTTATTTCCCTTTTTAGGGACTACCACTACGTTTGCTAACCGTTCGGGATATTTTATTTCCTTTATGGACCCTATTTTGAGAAGTTTGGTTACCTCGTCCTTGATGAATGCATGCTTAACCTAGGACTGGGGCTATCTCTCTTGCTTTACTAGATGAAACTTTGGGTCCAGGATTAATCGATGGGTAGTGATATCCTGTGGGATCCGTGTCATATCGAGATGGGACCAAGAAAAGCAATCGATGTTATCTCAAATGAATTGAATAAGTTTTTTCCTGAGTTCGAGAGTTACCCCGTGCCCGAGTATACCTTTCATTCAAGCAGATACTCGATCAATATGACTTGTTCCAACTCTTCGACCATTGATTTATGGCGTCAGAGTCATCATGAATTATGAAACATCCGGGTATCCAATAGTCACCATCCTCGTCTATCCCCTGCTCCTCCAATTGGGTCGAGGCTGGTATCTTTTGTTGCTATTTGGCCTCTTATTTCCTTCAAATCTGATCCCTTAGCTGATGAGAGTGTCGAGGCTGATATCACTTCGTCGACTTCAAACATCTCTTTGGCGGAAAGTTGTTCTCCGTACACCGTTTTGACTCCCTCTGGTGTTATGAACTTCAGAACTTGGTGAAGGGTCGAGAGTACTGCCCTCATATTATGGATCCAAGGCCTTCCGAGCTGGGTGTTATACATCATGTCATCCTCGATAACATAGAACTTTGTTTCTTAGATGGTCCCCACCATGTTTACTGGAAAGATAATTTCACCTTTGGTAGTTTCACTCGCCATGTTGAAATTGTTAGAACCCAGGCTGCGGGCACAATTTGGTCCTGTAGGCCAAGATGCTCTATGGCCCTCGATCGAAGGATGTTGGCCGAACTTAATAGATCAATCAGAAAATGTTTAACTTGAGTTTTATTCATAAGAATAGACAGTGCGTCGTTTTGGGGTTACAAGATCCCCTCTACATCCCCGTCATTAAAAGACGAGGTCCCTTCCGGTACATAATCCTGAGTTTGCTTTTCCCTCGTGATCGACACCTTGGTTCTCTCGAATACGGGTCCTTGTGGAATGTCGACTCCACTAATGATCATGTGAATAACGTGTTGTGGTTCTTCTTGTTCATTCTTCCTGTTTGCATCCCTGTCTCTAAAGTTGCTCTTAGCTCGATCACTTAGGAATTCTCGAAGATGACCCTCATTAAGAAAATGGGCTACCTCCTCCCTCAGTTGTCTATAGTCTTCTGTTCTATGACCATGAGTACCGTGATATTACACATTTGTTTAGGATTTCTCTGGGCCGAATCGGTATGTAGGGGTTGGGGCCAGCTGGTGTCTTTAATCCGCCTGATGACCGATAAAATAGCTGATGCATCAACGTTGAAGTTGTATTCTGATAGTCGTGGCACTTATGTGGGCTCGACAATTCTATCGAAACCACTCTTACTCATGAGCCTCGGGAACTCTGTCGTCGATCATTTTTTCGATCACTTCGAACGGGGTTACGTCCAGAATCGCTATTTCTCCTATCTCCACCGTATGTTTGATACCAATCTCTATTTGATTGTGGTTCTCTGTAGATATTCCTTTGAATTCTGTCGATTGGCCGTTTTGGATAAACGGAACCAGGAGGAGTTCCCAACTGATCATCCTCAACCCTAATTTTTACTAGTATCGATTGTGCACATCGGCCCAGGTTACAGCTGGGTATTCGATCAAATTCTGCTTTAACTATTGTGAGGCCAATGAACTTTGTATGTTTAGTCCTTGAGTAAAAGCCTGGACGGCTCAATCATCTGAAATCGGCGGTAGATCAATGTTCCATCTGGAACCGAGATACGAACTCTCTGAGCATCTCGTTGTCTTTCTGCTTTACTTTGAAGAGGTCCGACTTCCTAGTCTCGAAGGAATTTCCGAGCATGGCAAAGGAATCAATAAAGCTGGGCGGAAAATTATGGTACCATATAGTCGCCGTTATTCGATAAAGTTTCTCCGAACTTCTTCAGTAAAACGGACTCAATCTCATCATCCCCTAAATTGTTCCCTTTTATTGCGCATGTGTAAGAAGTGACATGCTCATTAGGGTAGGTAGTTGCATTATAATTGGAAATTTCCAGCATACGAAATTTCTTTGGGATGGTCTTAGGCCGCGATTGGAGGGAAAGGCTTTTGCACAAACTTCTTCGAATCCAAACCCTTCAGAATCGGTGGTGCCCCCTGAATTTGATCAACACGGGATTTATACGTTTCTACTTTTTTTTCATTTGCTTCAATTTTCTTCTCCACTGATTCTATTCACTTTGTGAGCTCCTCGAGCATTTTCATAACAGCGGGGTCAGTCCCCGATTCATTCGTGTTTGATTTTTCTGGTACTGGTTCGACCATGTGAACAACATTCAGTGAGGGCTTGGGTTCGACCCTACTCGGCGCGTGGTTCTGATTTTGGAGTTGCGCTAAGGCATCTTGTTGAGCCTGCAACATTTCAAATATTAATCGAAGGCTTACTCTGCCATCTTCGTCGCCCTATGTGTTCTGAGCGTCTGATCGAACATCTCTGCGGACGCTATATTTGGGGTCGACGCCCAGATTGGCATTGAGGGCAACATGGGAACTGATGTCTTTGGGGTCTACAACTGGTACTACCTCGAGGTCTTCCTAAGTTACTTCGTTCCCTAGGGCGGCTATATTGTTGTTTTCTCCATTAAAACCAAGGCCATTATCAGCGTGTGTGGGTATTGTTTGAGAATTTGACATGCTGATCCTGAAATCAAAAACAATTACAAGAACAAGTGTAAACCGGTATGTGTTATAAGAATTAGTACCAGGAATCACTATTATACTTAGCCCCATGGTGGGCGCTAAACTGTTTACCTTTAAAACCGGATAACAATTAAATTAATAAGTGATTTTAAGTACACGTGATTTCACTTGGCACAAATTGAGAAATATGAGAATTAATGTGAGAAATTGACTGTAGAATAAAGAAAACCAGTATAAAGTACAACTTCACCCTCGAGCTAGATATCCCTCGAACCGACTGGGTGTATAATTAAGAAATATGAACTGAACAGAATAATAAGAGAACTTAAGAGAGAAAAATGTATCGTATTGCTTTGTTATGCGAGAATTGAATGATCACAAATTATTAGAAACCTCTTTATAAAGTACAGGAATTCTACTTATGGTACAATTCTAAATACAGAAGAAAATCTCATGATTGGCTAAATAACTATTCTTGATTTGATTTGTACCGAGATTTCTGCCACGATCTTTGCCCGGTTACAGATATCTCGACTTTTCGTTAGTAGGATTTATTCGGTCTCGCTCGATATCTATCCTGTCTGGTCTCGATCATGGCTGCTCTATATCTCGATTGATACTTCAAATCCCGAGCTTGGTACCGCACCTTCATGTCTCTGCCTAATATAACACGGGATCGATTCTCGGCCTACCATCTTGCTCTCGATTAATCAAACAAAATTAGATGAACCACCGTATACAAATATTTTCTTCATAGTTTCCATTGTCGATACAGAACAAGATGTCTTAATGTAATCATTCATTGGAATCCCTCGTACACTATAAGGTTATGCAACAAATTTAGTTTAGAAGTTATTCATAAATTTAAGAAATTTTTGATATTCAGTTTGTTTTCATCTTTGTTATATTTTATAATTTTCATTTAAAATGATGATTCAAATATTTCTATTGATTAATGCATTTAAAAAAACTTTTAATCATAAAATCATAAATTGTTTCTCTTCTAGTTAGATTCACCCTTTCTTCCGCAAGCAAATTGAAGTATTTTTTTTAATTGAAATTAAAGTTCAGATTTGTTACTATCTATATTATATTAAAAGTTGGGTAGTATGCATTGTGGTTAAGCCAAGTGGCAAGCTAAAAAGAAGCCACTTGGCAATTTTAGGACAACATTAATAATTAGGAATTAAAAATGGAACGTAATTAATAAAAGTAGTTGGATAAAATAGATCATAGACATAATCTAAATAGATCTTAGACAAGTCTAATCTATATATCTATCTATCTATATTGTGATGACCCAAAGGTCATTTTATATTTTATAACTCGATCCTGCACTCTTATGCCTTAAAAATCTTATTTTTTACCCTCCTCGATTTGTGTGCACAGTCCGAGAATGTTTCTAGAAAGCTTTTATGTTGAAAGTTGATAAAAATAAGAATTTTTGCCTTAAAAGTTGATTTCAGTTGACTTCTGTCAATGTTTTGTGTAAACGGATCCGGACCCGTGTGTTGATACCCAATTTTTCCCAAAAAATATTCTAAAATTGCACATATACCTTCAAAATCATGCATTAATAGCAATTAATATTTTTCCATAATTTTCTTATATTTTTATTAATTTACCCAGCATTTTATTTTCAATAAATAATTACAAATTGCATCACAAATGATTTCAAAAGCATTTCTTGATTTTATTTATCGTTTATGGTCCCATTAAGAGTGAATTATTTTATAACTAGCCAAATTGGCACCTTTTGGCTATAATTTCAGTAACTTTGCAATTATAGCCCAATCATATAATTTTGTACCATTTTTTTACCAAAATCTAATCATTTTGTATTTTAATACTAAATAATCTTTTTAAAACTATTTTCTATGCATGAAATTCATTTTTATGATTATTAGTTATTTTATAAGTTATTTTTAATTAGTTTGGATTGGGTATTTGTCAAATAGGCTATTCTATTTTTTATTCTAGCCTAAATAAAACTAGCCCACCTGATTAAATCAAGCCCAAATACCCCAAGCCCAATTCTTAAATCTACTGGGATCCAATTCCCACTTAATCTGGATTGTTGATCATTTTGGATCAACGAACTAGATTCACCCTTTCCTAATTTAACCTAAGAGACTACCCCCCATACCTCTCATTTCTTCACCTCATCCGCCGTCACCCCTTCCACTTCTCTCTCAAATCCTCTCAACCCACACCCTAGCTCTCAAGCGCCGTCACCGGCATAAACTCCACCTTGTGATGTTTTTATGCATTCTCTGGCCAGTCCTGGCCTTCTACGCTACGTGGCTCTTCGATTTTATGAATCCTTGAAAAGGTTTCAAAGGATTCCGACCGGCTCTGGTTTGAGTCTATGTTCGCTAGCCTGTCTCATACCTCTTTTCGTTTGTAAGTTAGAATATTGTCTTGTTTCATTACAACTCTATGGTTTCTAAGCCGATTCTCTCATCTCTAGGTTATCTATCTCTGAAACCCTATTTTTTTAACTCTTGACTTCTTAGACCTATAATAGACCTGAGTATATCCTGAGTTATTTTGCTGTTTTCCATAATGATTTCTCCGGTTTTTTGCTAAAACGCGTCTTCGTCTTCAAACTAGGGTTTCTTGACCCCTTTTCAAAAATGATTCTTCTCTAGACTTAAGTGTTATTCTATGATTTTCAATATGTTTAAGCATCTATTTAAGTTTTTCCCCTTTTGACTAACTTATTATGTCAAAACCCTAAGTTCCTTGGTCTTAATCATGGGTTCTGAGTTTGTTCTTGCTTATTTGTTCATTTGATTCATTTGCATGTTTGTTACTTATGAATTCGTTCAGAGTTTTTGTGATTTTACCTTATTGGAGTTTCTGATATTTGCTTCTTCCGCTCATATTATGTTTATTCTGGTAACTCCTCTAATCAGTTCTATCTTCTCTAGTTGAATCCCTGATTCTATGTGATTCTTACTTTACTATGTTTCTGATTTTACTTCTTCTTGCCTACTATGTGTTTATTCCGTTTGCTCATAGAAATTTTATGTTAATTCTCCCCTTAATCAATATTGTTCCTATTTTAATCCCTAATTTTCTGTGATTAACACCTTTTGCTGATTTCTGACCTCTAACTTATTTTCTCGCCTTATTTTATGGTTGACTATACTGTTAATCGATTCTTATGATATTTCCTTAATTAGAACCTTATGTACCTAGTCCTAATTACCTGTTTTGTACTTGCATTATTTGAATTGTTTCCTTATCTGTTATGCCCCAGTTACACATTGATTTCTTTCCTTTTTTGTTACATGTTCTTACCATTTTAAGTTAACTCCATTAATCAAGGGAGTACTTGCACTGATTTTACTCTAATTGGTTCTGAGTTCCATAATTTACTGTGAATTGTGATTCTTACCTTATTCTACCTAGTTTCAAACTATTTCTCTTTCATTAACTCAAGACACGAGCACACTAGTTCAAACTCTATCTCTCACACTCAAAGATTTCTGCTCTCTTTCTGTGTTACTTACTATTATTCTGAGTTAGCCGGTTGTAAGACAAGGCTAACTATTGTGCTCTCCTGTACCTTCACTTTTGTGTTTACTGTCTTCTTTACTGGCATGTTCTTATTTCAATTCAAGTCCCAAACTAATATGATTCTTTTACTGCTTCAGTTTATGATGTTTCTAATATGTTTCTATATGTGGTTTTGTTGTTCAACCTACAACTAACATGTCTACTTTACTGCTTTATCAACATGCTTCTGAATATGTCCAACCCTTTAGGGTCAGCCTGCTCATGAACCCCCTTTGTAGTATACCCTAGTGTGACTCTGCCTTACTTATTTTTTCCCTGATTTCCATCATGAACCTTTTTGTGCAAAGCAGTTAGCTATCCTAAGTTTTCTGATCGTGTGTTGGTTCTGAGATTCATGATATGTTGATTCCCTAAACCCCTATAAGAATTTCCATGCTCCTGTTATTATGTGTGCACTACATGTGCTCTATTTGTCCCTAATCCCCATCACCCCTGTGTGTAGATTTGTTCTTCCTGTTTTGGTTTTATGTTCTTTAAGTATTGCTGAGTTTGGTTTTAGCTCTATGTTTGATCTGCTGTTGTTTAATTATATAAATCTCTCATTTCAAAAGTTTTTTTACTGAATAACTCCCTCTTTTATTTCACAAAACTGTTTCAAGCAAGTCTCTTTTAACACTGTTTTCTTACTAAAATCTTTTCAAAACTATATCAAGCACTCTCACTCTACTCTTAGGTCCTTAAGTTCTGCCCCTCTAATGTGTGACTGCTTAGGGATCCCTATGAGATCCCTCTGAACTCTAATGCAATAGAGTTGGCTCTTCCACAATGCACTTACTCAATTATGGTTATGAAATATGGGTGTGAGCACTGCCCAGGATTCCTTGAGGTCCTTAGGGAACTCTGACACATCCGGATATGAGAAAGGATATGAAACATTTGGGCATTTGAGGTTTATAAGAATATGGGCCTGTTTTCATGCTCCCTATAGTGTAACTTCTTATTTTTCCTTATCCACTTATGTAATTCATTCACATTGGTTTGTAATAATTGTTGTAAGTGAATATTGGGGATTGATAGTGTAAAACGGGAGGGTAGCCATGACTGTTGTCGATATCAATGGGGTAGAAACCATGCCTTAGGCTTACATTTCTATGTGCGCATTAGAATCCATGTTTAGGACCAACACATGCAAAGCATATCATACATTAGATATCATGCTCTTAAGTTTCATGTATACTGTTTCAACATCACATTATTTTATCAATTAGAAATCAAGCTTGAGGGCTAAATAATAGCACTAACACGAACTGTTGTTCTTGCACACTTTTGAAGTCATGCTTAACAATGCTGTAATCTTTTGTGCATCCTGCTTTAGGAACTCTGTATATAAATCATTCTGCATTTTATATGTGCATTAGATACCATGTTTTAGGATCTTATTTGTACTCGCTCAGTCACACCTAGTTAAACTGTTAACGCATAAAAAAGGATACAAAACATGTCTCTCCATGTTTTAAAAAAACTAGTAATAACCCCCTGTGCCTTTGCAACACTTAGAACATCATGCTTTAGGTAAAATAACTTCTAAAATGTTTTAATAATTCTAGCAATTATTGTGCATTCCCCCACGCCTAGGAAAGCCTTAGGTAACCAACCTTTTTCTAGAAAAAAAAAATTGAAAAGTTGTTTCTTTTGTGTTTACTGCTTAATGGTTAACATGCTTAAAATCAGTAGGCAAACTGATTAAGGCCCCTTCTTCTAGGTTTATAAAATAAAACTGCATATCTTCTGTGTTTTGATATTCACTTAGACATCATGTTTTAGGATCCTGTCTAATAATATTATTCTTTTTTGTGTTTGAGTCGTGCTGTTTACGTGCATTATCTGTGGAGGTAAATCTCAGCCTCTTAATTGTTTTTCCCCGCCTTTATCTATTAAAGTCCTATATGTTCTTGCATGTCGCCTAGTATTTTCTCCTTTTAACCTTAGGGGTCTGTTTAGAACCGCCTTTAAGTAGGGGTCCCAATCTCCTCCAGGACCATTAAGAAGGGACGGGTAACAGCACGCATAGAGGTCATTAAATAAACTCTCTTAATAACCTCTAAGGGGTGGGGAAGGGTATACATGGATATGATAGCCGGTGCGCTAATGCAACGTGTAGCCCCTCATTGAGGAGTGATTATCGGGCATTGCACTGATGTGATCCTATAAGATCAACAACCTAGGACCCCCTATCCCTTAGATGTGTGTGTTTAGATCATAACTCTTTCAAAACCTTATATGTGCGCCTAGACTCTAAATCATTTAATCTTTAGCACATATGTGCGCTTAGACTGCGAATCTTCTCAAAATCCCTTATTTATCTATGTGCTTTTATTTCTTATGTTGTACCTGTTTTAAAATTCACAAAGTTTGTTTCGCCGGGAACCACAGTTGTGGACTTTGAGGGGTGCCTAACACCTTCCCCATGAAGTAATTTCAAGCCCTTACCCTATCTCTGGTTATCCAATATGTGTTTGTAAATGACCCTTACTAGGTGCCCTAACGCAGCTTAATTCGTTAGGTGGTGACTCTTCAATTCCTTATCCCTTTTCCAAAAGGAAACTAGTTGTCCCAATAATGTCAAAAACCCTTACTGATCCGAAAGGAGAGGAAAAAGGGGGGCGCGATAGCATGGAGACTCCGCTGGGGATATTTCCTAGGCTTTTACCATTTTCAAACTGCTTTGTGAACGTGTCTTTACTTTGTTAATACTTGCGACCTTTCCCTTTTCTCCTTTATGTGCAATTAATTGTTTATCTCTTTCAGGTATTTGTTCTTTTCAAAATCAAAACTGACATGTTTCTTTTTTCCTTTGTAACTACTTTTCAATCATAACTGTTGTACTTACCTCTTTCATAACGTGCAAATACATGACAACATGCTTTTATTGCTCATTTATTGTTGCATAATCATGCTCAACATCATATTCCACTCGTGCCTATACAAATCATATAGCAACGCTCGATGAGTTGTTGCGCTCTTCTATTTTTTATCACCCGTAAAATTGGAAAGGCTTATTTGCAGTAAAACTAGTCGATCATCGGTGAAGTCGACGGTTCCGTCCCTTTCCCCCTCAAGTTGTCCGCTTGAGGGTACCAGTTTAAAACCCCATAGGAACCTTACTCTGTTATACTGTACATGTATCATGGTCAAACCTAGCCAGGTTAATGTGTCGTCTGCACAATAACCCTTTAAGACAGCCTGATCCAAAAGTCCACCGGGTTTTTTCATAATCCCAATGGACGCAATCACGTTTTGTGAATTTATTTGGAGAACTAAATGCATGTATGCTAATCATAAGTGTATAAATAGTCGAGTCTGGCGGGGTAAGGGTCTATCCTTATCTATTTTGCAGAAAATGAGGCACGAAGTCCCCATGTTCGGCATGGTCCAAAGAATACCACCATTGTTGCTGGGTTGGTAGGAATACCTTTCGCCAAGTGACAAAGACCATGTGAAGAGGGTCCTCAAAAACTTTCCCTCTTTACTGGATATCCAACCAAACAATATGTTGATCGAAGCAGTCACTATGTCCTGGGATAGAGAAAGGTCTGTGTTCCGTTTCGGCAACATAGAAATGACCCCCCTCTTGGAGGAGATAGGGGGTTTCGCGGGATTACCTTCGGACAGTCCAGGTTTGTTGGTGCCAGAAAACCTTGCCACTAGGGAATTCCTAAAAATAATGGGTTTGAAAAAGAACGATGATTTAGAGTGCCTGACAGAGTCCTACATACCTTTTGACTATCTCTATGAACTATACGGCCATAGAAAATCCTATCGTATCTTCCACGACGAATTCTCTATTACTTCCTTGGGTCATATTCACCGCAGGGTTTTTTGTGTTCGTCGTTTGTTTCATGGGTATGATAGTATTTACAAGAAAAGGAGAGAGGATTCACACTAGACTGGGTATGGTAGCCAAAACCTTAATGGAGGGGATCGAAGGGCGAACATATACCATTATCCCTATGATCATAGCAGACGTATACCGAGCCTTGGACCGCAGCCAGAAGGGGTTTAAAAACTTTGAGGGTTGCAATTTGCTACTTCAGGTTTGGTTATTGGAGCATCTCCAAAGGGATCAATATCGTCTAGAGTTTCCACGAAGGGTCTGGAATGACCATATAGCCTTCCATAACCCTAAGAGAATGACCTACATCCTAGACAGGTTTGCTCAACCCAAAAATCCTACCGAATGGGCGCAGTTTTTTGACAATTTGACCGAGAACCAGGTTCAATGGATGTTCGAATGGTTCCCTACCATTGTGTTGATCATCAGATTGAGGGACGCTCCGCACCTGGTGTTGATCAGTTTAAGGGGCATATACCCTTATGCTCCCATCAGGGTTATGAGACAGGAAGGTAGGAAGAAATTCATACCGCGAGTCTCTAAAATGAGTCATTACAGGGAAGATTTTCAGGACAACGACATCCCGTACAAATGTGAAGCTCATCATATGTGGAATCTAAAGGTTATTGTAGAAAATGACACTATCGAGCCCGATAGATACCACGCAGGGCATGTATGCCTTTACCTATCATAGTTGGAAGACAGCATAGCAGGGATAGTTGAGCCGGGAATCGGCAGAAACATGGTCATAAACGAAGCGGCTGAGGCTCAAGTGAAATACAACAAACTGCACAAAAGGGTTCGTGAGTCCGAGCATCTGTAACAACATAAGACTGATCTGGAACTGATCATTGAGTGGAAGGAAAGGGCTAGCAAATCTAATGAAAGGCTGGAATATTTGGAATAGGGTCTGATGGAGCTAGAGGCGAAGACGAGGAAAAGTTTCGCCGGCTGCCAGAATGCTGAGGGAAACGAAGGAGGGCATCTAGCAAGGGTATACCTATTGTTGGGCATGCACGACCTGGGGAATTTGATCGACAAAGCCAAGAAAATCGAGCCTGGGGAAGTTCCTTCTGGGACCAAGTAGTCTAGGTTTCCCTTTTCATTGCTTCTTTTTCAAACGTAATAAGGCCAAGTGACATTAGTAACCTTATTTCCAGCTTATTATTTTAGGGTCGTTTTGGATTCCTCTATTTTACACTAATGAAATGGCGCATTTTGGCATATAAGTTCTCCAAATCAACTTGTCGCTAGGCCTACCTCGGACACAAGGAGGCTCCCAAGTTAGGACACAATTTTATTCCTGCACTATGTGTTTAAATACTGCAATATTTTCTCATGATCCTCACTGACTTGGCTACCTCCCCAAAGGTTGGTTCGTGCATTCTGGCATCATCATCATATCACACAAGATCTAGAGGCCCTTCACCTCCTCCTCATCCTAGTCCACTTAAAGGGAAAGGCAAAGGCAAAATGGAGGATTTTAGCAACATCAAACAATAAAACACAATGACAGCTGAACGAGCAGAAGCCCCTGAAAATCAAGGCACTCAGGTTCAGAATGATGGTATGTCACAACTCGAGCAAAGGTTGTTGAAATTCCAAGGGGAGCTTGAGCATGTTCGGAACATGGCAAATTTATCCTTCTCACTAAGTGTCCCAGATGTCACTCAAAATCCTATACCTCCTCAGAACACCCCAAACAAACAGAACCCTCCCACAACTCATCATCATACAACTCCACCGAAAAATCAAATTATCCTACCACAGCACCAGCACAACACTTTCCACTCTCAAAGAAATACCCCGTTGATTACCCCTGAACCACAAGACTCCACAAGTGACCACCTCTATGCTCAAACACCAGGTCATCAGAACAACCCCATATACATGGAGACTCTACCTCACTCTACCCAACACATTTCTTACATACCTGAATCTAGTGAGAAGGATATTCTCATTAAGAATTTGGCCGAGGAACTCAAGAAACTAACTAGTCGAGTTTAGGGCGTTGAAGGAAGCAAGGGAGTCAAAGGGTTGAACTACGAGGATCTCTGTACACAACCCGATGTTGAACTACCGGAGGGTTACAAACCTCCTAAGTTCGAGATGTTCGATGGTACAGGTGATCCCAGGGTCAATCTGAGGACCCATTGTGATAAAATGGTTGGAGTAGGAAGAGACAAGAAGATTCGCATGAAATTATTCATGAGGAGCCTCACAGGAGATGCTTTATCTTGGTACATTAGCCAAAACCCTAAGAAGTGGTCCGACTGGGTATGTATGGGATCAAACTTCATGGACCGATTCAGGTTCAACACGGAGAATGCACCAGACGTGTTCTACATCCATAAACTTAAAAAGAAGCCCACCGAAACTTTTTGCGAGTATGCCGCTCACTGGAGATCTGAAGCAGCCAAGGTCAGCCCTGCCCTACAGGAAGAACAAATGAACAAATTCTTCGTCCGGGCACAAGACTCGCAGTATTATGAGAGGCTAATTGTGATTGAAAACCACAAATTCTCTGACATCATCAAGCTGGATGAGAGAATTAAAGAAGGTATCAAGAGTGGAATGATCATTAACTTTGAGGCAATACAGGCCACCAACAAAGCCTTACAGTCTGGTGGTATAACCAAGAAGAAAGATGTAGGAACTGTAATGGTTTCACAGGGACCCAAATACTCGTTGGTATACCGAACTTCCCCACTCACCTATCACACCCTCGCCCACCTATCAATCAGCACCTCTACCAGCATATCAGCCATCTCCACAATCTACATATCAGCCTACTTCCCCCAGATATTCCCAACCAGCTCATGTTTATCATACCTACTACTCTCAGCCATCTCACTTCCAATCACCCTCTGCTCGCCAAAATCTCTCGGGACCTCGTCCCAACTTTGATCGCAGACCTCCTAAACAATACACCGCCATTGCTGAACCCATCGACCAGCTGTATGAAAGATTAAAGTTACTGGCTATGTCACTCATATCCCTACTATAACCCCTGAAAATTCATCCCAATGGGTCGATCCAAACAAGAATTGTGCATACCGTTCCGGCATGAAGGGGCATACAATTGATGAATGTCGCTCATTGAAAGATAAAATCCAGTCTATGATTGATAACAAGGTCATCTAGGCAAAATAAGCTGCCCCCAATGTTCGCAACAATCCGATTCCAGACCATAGTGGTGTCAACATAATAGAGATAGAAGAAGATTGGGACCCAGAGGAGTCGATCGGGTTAATCAGAGAAGGTGATGACCCAAAGAAGACAATAGTCACTCTTAATCCCACCATAGTATAGATTCAGCCATCCGGAGACGTCGAGGTAACTGCGTCACTCCCATTCAAGTTTGAAATGGCACCACCTGCGAACACACATTTGCCATTCGAGGTTAAAGTTATGCCACCTGGTAGAGCACCCATCCCATTTGAAGTGAAAGTAGTTGCACCAATCACAGTGACAGTGTCAACCACGCCACCTTTCAACGAGAAGGTTGTACCCTGGGATTACACGGCTGAAGCAAGAAGGAAAGGTAAAGTCAAGATAGAAGAAGCTGGTGCTACACATGGGATGACAAGGACTGGCAGGGTCTATACACCTGAACACTTGGCTGAGTCTAGAAAGAATGCCTCCAACAGGCCACCCGTCATTGAGAAAGGCCTAAATGATCTTTGGAGGAAGATGCAGGACAGGGAATACTCAGTCATCGATCAGGTGAACAAAACTCCAGCCCAGATATCTATTATGTAATTGCGGAAAAATTCAGAGACACACAGGAATGCTTTGATGAAAGTGCTGAACGAAGCATGTGTGCCAAATAACATAACTAGTGGAGAAATGGCCAATATGGTAGGTCAATTATGGGAGAGTCACAAGATCACTTTCCACGAGGACGAGCTGCCGCCTGAATGGCTATGTCATAACAAAGCACTGCACATCATTGTGCAATATGAGCACTACTTCATCACCAGGATTCTGATCGACGGAGGATCCATCCTCAACATCTGTCTGTTGACAACACTCAAAAAATCAGGCAAGGGGTTTTACGAGATCAAAGAAGGATCTATGAATGTAAAGGCTTTTGACGGTTTTTAGAGGTCTACCATTGGTGAAATCAGTCTTTGCCAGCAGATGGGACCTATATGATTCGAGGTTGAATTTCAGGTGATAGACATATCAGCATCCTACAACCTGTTGTTTGGACGTCCGTGGATACATGTCGATGGGGCTGTGGCATCAACGTTGCATCAATCAGTAAAATTTGAATGGAACCACCAGGAGCTGGTCATCCATGGAGATGGAGGCAATCCTATCTATAGTCGCCACACCATCCCGGTGATTGAAGGTAGAAGAAGGCTGGGTGGAGAAACATACCACCATATTGAACGGATCAATACAGTAGACAAAGACAAATGGTGGGACAATAAGATTGAGAGCATACTGAACTGGAGTGGATACGAGCCTGGCAGAGGACTCGGTAAGAATCTTCAGGGGATTTCAAAACCAATACAGCTGAAGCATCATGGCACCACTTTTGGGATGGGATACAAATAAATTTGACAGAAGTACGAAGACTGGTCGCCACCATGGCGCGGTCCCTACTATCCATTGGAATAGCCTACACGACATTTGGAGCAGACTTTCCAGCAAGCGCATAACATATGGGTCAGAAGAAGAAGAAACTCTAGCAGCTTTGAAGAATCTATTCCTGGAAGATGAAGGCATGGACTGCTGTATTATTGTTGAGGAGGAGGAAGGCCCTACCGTCCAAGCTGTGAGTAAGGGATCGTTCCTAAAGAATTGGAATGTCAGACTATCCAGGGCCTGCCGAGTCCCAGGGTAGCAAGGCTAAACAAACATTGTTTCTTTCAATTTTGCTAATGATTTCCTTTTCGCCTTTTCGATTTTTTACATTTTCCAATAAAATCTCCAATGTTCCAAAACATTCAAAAATCACTTTTACGTTTCAACGAATCTGTATTTATCTATTAGCATTTCTCTCATTATTTTATCTATATAGAATTACTATTTCTTGTCTTGACGAACCAATGATTGTGATATGCAATAACACAACGCAACAAAAGGACAGTGATTCAGAAGAAGTGGATGTCATACCCGATGAAATTATCAGAGAAGTTGAGGATTTTGGAAACAAGCCTAAGTCCAATTTGAATGAGACCGAGGTAATCAACTTGGGAGATTCAGAGGATGTCAAAGAAACCCGCATCAGCATCCATTTGTCGCCATCAGAGAAAGTGGAATACACATAATTCTTGAAAGAGTATGAAGACATATTTGCATGGTCGTATGATGATATGACTGGTCTAAGTACATCTATTGTGGCTCACAAGTTGCCGACCAATCCAATGTGCCTGCCGGTAAAGAAAAAACTCAAAAATTCAAGCCTGATATAAGTCTGAAAATAAAAGAGGAAGTTACCAAGCAAATCAACGCCAAGGTTCTCAGAGTAGTTGAATATCCGACATGGTTCGCCAACATCGTGCCAGTGCCCAAGAAAGAAGGAAAGGTCAGGGTTTGTGTCGACTAGCGGGATCTCAACCGGGCCAGTCCGAAGGATGATTTTCCCCTTCCAAACATACACATCCTGATTGACAATTGCGCTAAGCATGAACTTCAGTCGTTCGTGGATTGTTTTTCCGGATACCATCAGATTTGGATGGACGAATAAGATGCTGAGAAAATGGCTTTCATCACGTCGTGGGGAGTCTACTGTTATAAGATGATGTCGTTCGGCTTAAATAATGCGGGGACATGCGACCCACATATGAATGGTTTTGTCTTGGCAAAGAAAATACTCAGAGACGGTTACTTCTGGATGACCATGGAAACGGACTGCATACAGTATGCCCGGAAAAGCTACCGGTGTCAGGTACATGCAGATATGATAACGGTACCTCCAAACGAGCTCAATGCAACAAGCTCGCCTTGGTCATTTGCTGCCTGGGGAATGGACGTCATTGGACCGATAGAGCCTACCGCCTCAAATGGACACAGATTCATATTAGTAGCTATTGATTATTTCACGAAGTGGGTCGAAGCAGCGTCCTACAAAGCAGTGACTAAGAAATTCGTGTCATACTTTGTCCGTGACCGTATTATTTATCGGTTTGGAGTTCCAGAATCAATCATCATTGACAACGGCTCCAATATAAATAGTAATTTGATGAACGCCATGTGCGAGACCTTCAAAATCAAGCACAAGAATTGCACAACCTATAGACCACAGATGAATGGAGATGTGAAAGCCGCCAACAAGAACATCAAGAAGATATTGAGAAAGATGATAGCAAAACACAGACAGTGGCACGAAAAGCTACCATTTGCCTTCCTGGGATACTGCACCACATTCTGCACATCAACTGGGCAACTCCTTATTTACTAGTTTATTGTACGGAAGCTGTTATTCCTACCGAAGTGGAGATCCCTTCCTTAAGAATCATACAAGAAGCTGAGCTCAACGAGCAGAATGGATAAAAGGTGGGTACGAGCAGTTGGCCCTCATAGATGGGAAAAGGATGAATGCAATATGTCACGGACAGCTTTATTAGAGCAAAATGACCAGAGCTTTGAATAAAATAGTCAAACCAAGACAGTTCACACCAGGGCAATTGGTGTTAAAGAAAATCTTTTCACATCAAGATAAAGCCAAAGGGAAATTCTCTCCCAATTGGAAAGGTCCATACATGGTTCACCGAGTATTGATAGGAGGAGCTCTTATACTTGCAGAAATGGACGAAGAAGTCTGGCCAAAGCCAATCAGTTCAGATGCGGTCAAACGCTACTATGTGTAATTCTTTATGATGTAAACTGAACTACGCCCGACCTGATTCCCATTTAAGAGGGGATACGTAGGCAGCCCTATGGGTTCGGTCACAATTCAATAAAAATCTAATTTCTCCCCGCAATTGGAAACTGGGGCAGAATTTTGAGAAGGACCCTCAAAATTCTGAAGCAAGTTCAGTCGATCGCAGCATATACAACAGTCATAATCATCAATCATCTAACTGGGGCAGAATTTTGAGGAGGACCCTAAAAATTCCGTAGCATGAGTGGTTGCAATGTCTTGAACCATGTCACGGTTGTTGGTTCATCTAAATTTCTCAAAATATATTTTTACTATGTCTTTATAAAATCCAGCACGTTTTCAAAATATAGCTCTATTTAGCAAATGCTACCCCGATGACATAAACAGGATCATCAGACCAAGCAGAACGAAGCAAGAAAAGCCAGCGGGGATACAAACCAACCTTCCCCATCTACAGAACTCAGGATTTTTCTTTGGATGCAGGAATAAAGAACAAACAGGTTTCGAAGTCACGAACTTCAACACAGTCGCAAATTCAAGGTTTACTATCAGCACAAAAGAACAAACATGCTCCATAGTCACAGTTCTCACAACAATCGAAATACCACAACCTATTACCAGCTAAGAAATCCTACTAGCATTCGCTATTTGTTCCTTTGCATAGGGCCAAGCCCTGCCTTCATCTTGTACGGGACTAAGCTCTGTCCCACATTTTGCATGAGGTTAAGCTCTACCTCCATTTGCATAAGACTAATCATCTGCCTTCCGTCTGCATAAGGCTAAGCTCTGCCTTCATTTGCATGATACTAAGCTCTGTCTCCATCTTGCATAAGACTAATCTCTGCCTTCATTTGCATGAGACTAAGCTCTGTCTTCGTCTTGCATAAGGCTAATCTCTGCCTTCATTTGCATAAGGATAATATTATGCCTTCCATTTGCATAAGGCTAATCCCCTGCCTTCCTTTGCATAAGGCTAATCTCTGCCTTTCATTTTGCATAAGGGTAACCACTGCCTTCCTATCTACATGAGGCTAAGCTCCTCCTCCAATTTATTTTTTCACCGAGACTAAGTGTTGTCTCTCAAGCATTATCTACTTCTCTTCTCTTTCGGGCTAAGCTCTTCCCTTCAATTCGCAAGACTAAGCTCTGTCTTGTCAGCATTATATTATTGCATATCATGGGCTGAAATATCACCAACCTATTCAAAGGCGTCATAGTCTAACGGCATCATCCTCATAGCCGGAAGACACCATGTCATGGCCTGCGGATCTCTCTTAGTTTGCATATAATTATTCAAAGGAATCATAGTTCGGAGGCACCATCTGCATGGCCCGAGAACATCATTTTATGGTCTGATAACGTAATCCCTAATCGTCCGAAGATAACTTTCATAGTCCAACGGGAACCTGCATCATGTATAAATTTATGCACAATATACACTTGCGGTATTCTTATTTGCAGGTAACCCGGAGAGCAACATTTCGAGAGTTGGATTAGCTCCGTTATGTCATTTGACACTTTCATGCAAACTGTAATATCATTCCAGGTTGATTTCGTATGTTTCGGCACTAGTTGTAGAAGTTAAAAGTTCAAAGTTTATTAAGTTCGATTTGAGGTGTGATTCATAGTTTTGATATTGTTTGATTTGATTTGAGGCCTCAATCAGGTCCGTCTTATGTTTTGGGACTTATTGATATGTTCAGACGTGGTCCCGAGGGGATTGAGTGAGTTTCGAATAGGTTTGGTTGTGTTGCGCTCGTTTTTTTATGTTTAGACTTCGTTTCTTCAAGCATAAATGATACCACATTAATAAAATGAGCTCCAATTTCTATTTTAATTGATTTATTACATCCATATTATAATTACGGAGTCATTGAAAAAAGAAACGACAAATTTGGACATCATATGAGAAAGTTATGCTCATTTTAGTGTCGGAGAAGAGAGCTAGTGCTGGTGCTTCACAAATGCGAAGTTGGGTCTGCATCTGCGATCCCGCAAGTGCGAAATTTGGTCCGCAAAACCGAAAATTATAGCTGGAAATGCGCAGGTGCTGATTGTTTATCACAAAAACAAAAATTTCTTAGTATATAGAAATCAGACCGCGTTATTTTTGTATTTTGAGCATACCTTGAGTTATAGAGCTCTAATATAGATGATTTTTGTAGTGTTCTTCTCGTCTCTTCGTGGGGGTCAGCATCTAACTATATTTTTTATATTTTAATATGATTACAGAAATTTATTTTTAAATTAATCCATGTTTTGATTGGAGAATTGGGATTTTTTATCAAAACCTTTTCTAAAGAGAATAATTGGGTTTTGAACATCGATTCCTTATTCTTCTTTTTTATTTTTACTATCGATAAAAATGCAGTATTCATTTTTCTTGTTTCAGATAAAGTGAAGGTGGATAGAGCTTTTGAAAAATCATATCTCCATGATTCCATTATTTATACAAATATTAGTACAGATTTATTGTTTTTCTTTATATATATATATATATATAACATATTCGCTCGCTAAGTTTATTTTAAGCCATTGAGTGAACGGCTATTGAGGTTAATTCATTGAATATTATATAGGTGTTAATCTAAATTACGAAGTAAGAACAACAAATTGTGTGTACCTTACTGACAAAATTGTTGTAATTTCTACCATAGTTGTCCCAAATCTACTTTGACTCACGAGTAAACAAATTTTATTTCACAATTTAAAGCCTTCCCTCTCTTGTTACATGTGTTTTGTTGGAAGACGAAGAGAAAGTTATTCACTGTTGGAAAATTCTTCGGTAAGAGAGATATATTGAAGAGGAATAGAGCAAGAACTACCGATGAAAACAACCACTGCACGTTCCCACATCTCTCAATAACGTGCTATCCCAGCAGGAGCGATCTTGCTCCAGTTCTCCCAGTCATATCAAACCTAACCCCTTCTGTAAACCGTTCATTCATCCAGCCCTAGATGTTGCGTCTGCTTTTGTGATAACTTCATCGGTATACTTCGCCGATAAATCTGGAACTACATACGGCCTGATTCCTATAAAACCAGGGATGTGTAGGCAGCTCAGAAACCAGGGCGCGACCCTAAATCTCTCAAACCGTTTCGCTCGGTAAAAATTGGCCATCATATCTTTACCCGACAACTCTTTCATCATTTCCGGATAAAGATGAGCAGATGTTGATACCCAAATTTTCCCAAAAAATATTTTAAAATTGCATATATACCTTCAAAAGCATGCATTAATAACAATTGGTATTTTTCCATAATTTTCCTATATTTTTATTAATTTACCCAGCATTTTATTTCCAATAAATAACTAAAAATTACATCACAATTGATTTCAAAAGCATTTCTTGATTTTATTTATCGTTTATGGTCCCATTAAGACCAAATTATTTCATAATTAGCCAAATTGGCACATTTTGCAAATAATTGCTGTAACTTTGCAATTATAGCCCAATCATATAATTTTCTACCTTTTTTTACCAAAATTTAACTATTTTGTATTTTAATACTAAATAATCGCTTTAAAACTATTTTCTATGCATGAAATTCATTTTTTATGATTATTAGTTATTTTATAAATTATTTTTAATTAATTTGGATTGGGTATTTGTCAAATAGCCTATTTTATTTTTTATTCTAGCCAAAATAAAACCAGCCCACCTGATTAAATCAAGCGCAAATACCCCAAGCCCAATTCCTAAATCTACCCGGACCCAATTCCCACTTAATCTGGACCGTTGATCATTTCGGATCAACGGACCAAATTCACCTTTTCCTAATTTAACCTAAGAGACTACCCCCCACACCTCTTATTTCCTCACCTCACCCGTCGTCACCCATTCCCCTTCTCTCTCAAATCCTCTCAACCCAAACCCTAGCTCTCAAGCGCCATCATTGGCATAAACTCCACCTTGTGATGTTTCTATGTATTCTCCGGCCAGTCATGGCCTTCTACGCTCCGTGGCTCTTCGATTTTATGAATCCTTGAAAGAGTTTCAAAGGATTCCGAACGGCTCTGGTTGATTCTATGTTCGCTGGCCTGTCTAAGACCTCTTTTCATTTATAAGCTAGAATCTCGCCTTGTTTCATTACAACTCTATGGTTTCTAAGTCGATTCTCTCATCTCTAGTTTATCTATCTCTGAAACCCTATTTTTTAAATATTGAATTCTTAGACCTGTAATAGATTTGAGTATATCCTGAGTTATTTTGCTATTTTCCCTAATGATTTCTCCTATTTTTTGCTAAAACCTATCTTCGTCTTCAAACTAGGGTTTCTTGACCCCTTTTCAAAAATGATTCTTCTTCTGACTTAAGTGTTATTCTATGATTCTCAATATGTTTAAGCGTCTATTTAAGTTTTTCCCCTTTTGACTAACTTATCATGTCAAAACCCTATGTTTCTTGGTCTTAATCATGGGTTCTGAGTCTGTTCTTGCTTATTTGTTCATTTGATTCATTTGCATGTTTGTTACTTATGAATTCGTTTAGATTTTTTGTGATTTTAACTATTAGTGTTTCTGATTGTTGCTTCTTCCACTTATATTATGTTTATTTTGTTAATTCCTCTAATCAGTTCTATCTTCTCTAGTTGAATCCCTGATTCTATGTGATTCTTACTTTACTATGTTTTTGATTTTACTTCTTCTTGCCTATTATGTGTTTATTCCGTTTGCTCATAGAAACTTTATGTTAATTCTCCCCTTAGTCAGTACTGTTCCTATTTGAATCCCTAATTTTCTATGATTAACACCTTTTACTTATTTCCGACCTCTAAGTTATTTTCTCGCCTTATTTTATGGTTAACTATACTGTTAGTTGATTCTTATGATATAATCCTTAATTAGAACCTTATGTACCCTTTCCTAATTACCTGTTATGTACACTGTTTGAATTGTTTCCTTATCTGTTATTTCCCAGTTACACATTGATTTCTTTCCTTATTTGTTACTTGTTCTTACCGTTTGAAGTTAACTCCCTTAATCAAGGGAGTACTTGCACTGATTTTACTCTAATTGGTTCTGAGTTCCATAATTTACTTCCTAATTGTGATTTTTACCTTATTCTACCTAGTTTCAAACTACTATATATACATTGCTCTTTCATTAACTCAATACACGAACACACTAGTTCAAACTCTATCTCTCACACTCAAAGCTTTCTGCTCTTTTTCTGTGTTACTTACTATTATTCTAAGTTAGCCGGCTGCAAACCAAGGCTAACTATTGTACTCTCCTGTCCCTTCACTTTTGTGTTTACTGTTTTCTTTACTGGTATGTTCTGATTTCAATTCAAGTCCCAAACAAACATGCTTCTTTTACTGCTTCAGTTTATCATGTTTCTATTTGTGGTTTTGTTGTTCAACCTGCAACTAACATGTATACTTTACTGCTTTATCAGCATACTTCTGAATATGTCCAACCCCTTAGGATCAGCCTGCTCATGAACCCTCTTTGTAGTATACCCCAGTGTGACTCTGCCTTACTTATGTTGTCCATGATTTCCATCATGAACCTTTTTGTGCAAAGCATTTAGATATCCTAAGTTGTCTGATCATGTGTTGGTTCTAAGATTCATGATATGTTGATTCCCTAAATCCCTATAAGAATTTTAATGCTCCTGTTACTATGTGTGCACTACATGTGCTCAATGTGTCCCCAATCCCCATCACCCCTGTGTGTTGATTTGTTCTTCCTGTTTTGGTTCTGTGTTCTTTAAGTATTGCTGAGTTTGGTTTTGGCTTTATGTTTGATCTGCTGTTGTTTAATTATATAACTCTCTCATTTCAAAAGTTGTTTTACTGAATGACTCCCTCTTTTATTTCACAAAACTGTTTCAAGCAAGTGTCTTTTAACACTGTTTTCTTACTAAAACCTTTTCAAATCTATATCAAGCACTCTCACTCTACTCTTAGGTCCTTAAATTCGGCCCCTCTAATGTGTGACTGCTTAGGGATCCCTATGAGATCCCTCTGAACTTTGATGCATTAGAGTTGGCTCTTCAACACTGCACTTACTCAATTATGGTTGTGAAATCTGAGTGTGAGCACTGCCCGGGATCCCTTGAGGTCCTTAGGGAACTCCGACACACCCGGATATGAGAAAGGCTATGAAACATTTGGGCATTTGAGGTTTCTGAGAATCTGCGCCTGTTTTCAGGCTCCCTATAGTGTAACTTGTTATTTTTCCTTATCCACTTATGTAATTCATTCACATTGGTTTGTAATAATAGTTGTAAACGAATATTGGGGATTGATAGTGAAAAAGGGGAGGGTAGCCATGTCTGTTGTCGATATCAATGGGGTAGCAATCATGCCTTAGGCTTACATTTCTATGTGCGTATTAAAATGCATGTTTAGGACAAACACATGCAAAGCATATCATAAATTGGATATCATTCTCTTAAGTTTCATATATACTGTTTCAGCATCACATTATTTTATCACTTAGAAATCATGCTCCAGGGCTAAATAATAGCACTAACACAAACTGTTGTTTCTGCACACTTATGAAGTCATGCTTAACAATGTTGTAATCTTTCGTGCATCCTGCTTTAGGAACTCTGCATCTAAATCTTTATGCATTTTATATGTGCATTAGATACCATGTTTTAGGATCTTTTTTGTACTCGCTCAGTCACACCTAGTTAAACTGTTAACGCATAAGAAAAGATACAAAACATGTCTCACCATGTTTTAAAGAAACTGGTAGTAACCCCATGTGTCTTTGCAACACTTAGAACAACATTCTTTAGGTAAAATAACTTCTAAACTATTTTAATAATTCTGGCAATTATTGTGCATTCCCCACGCCTAGGCAAGCCTTAGGTAACAAACATTTTTCTAAGCAAAGCTGGAAAGATATTTCTTTTGTGTTTACTACTTAATGGTTAAGAAGCTTAAAATGAGTAGGCAAACTGATTAAGGCCCCTACTTCTGGGTTTATAAAATAAAATTGCATATCTTATGTATTTTGATATTCACTTAGACATCATGTTTTAGGATCCTCTCTAATAATACTGCTTTTATTTATGTTTCAGTCGTGTTGTTTACGTGCATTATCTGTGGAGGTAAATCTGAGCCTCTTAATTGTTTTTCCCCGCCTTTATCTGTTAAAGTCCTATTTGTTCTTGCATGTCGCCTAGTATTTTCTCCTTTCAACCTTAGGGGTCTGTTTAGAACCGCCTTTAAGTAGGGGTCCCAATCTCCTCCAGTACCATTAAGGAGTGACGGGTAACAGTACGCATAGAGGTCGTCAAATAAACTCGCTTAATAATCGCTAAGGGGTGGGGAAGGGTAGACATGGATATGATAGCCGGTGCGATAATGCAACGTGTAGCCCTTCATTGAGGAGTGATTGCCGGGCATTGTACTGATGTGATCCTATAGGATAAACAACCTAGGTTCCCCTATCTCTTACATATGTATGCTTAGATCATAACTCTTTCAAAACCTTATATGTGTGCCTAGACTCTAAATCTTTTAATCTTTAGCACATATATGTGCTTAGACTGTGAATCTTCTCAAAAGCCTTATGTGCTTTTATTGCTTATGTGCTACCTGTTTTAAAATTCACAAAGTTTGTTTGGTCGGGAACCACAATTGTGGACTTCCAGGGGTGCCTAAGACCTTCCCCTTGAAGTAATTTCAAGCCCTTACCCTATCTCTGGTTATTCAATCTGTGTTTGTAAATGACCCTTAGTATGTTCCCTAACGCACCTTAATTCGTTAGGTGGCGACTCATCAATTCCTTACCCCTTTCCCAAAAGGAAACGAGTTGTTCCAATAATGTCAAAAACCCTGACTGGTCCGAAAGGAGAGGAAAAGGGGGGGTGCGACACCGTGTTTTAATGGTCCTAGTGGGTCCGTATTGAAATATGGGACCTGGGCATATTCCCATAATCGAATTTCAAGGTCCCTAGCTTGAGTTATGAATTTTTATTGAAAATTAAAAGTCTGAAAATCTAATATTTAAGAATATATTGATATTTGGCATTTCTGATACGGGGCGGCGGCTTTTTGGTTCCAGTGCTCAAGACATGTTGGATATAATAAATATTAATTTTTTTGTGATGTTTGGTAAGAAATAGAGTCAGTTTGACGTGATTCGGACGCTCGGTTGTGAAAATAGAAGTTTTAAAGCTTTCTTGAAAATTTCATTCAATTTGGTGTTAAATTCATAGTTTTAGGTGTTATTTTGGCGATTTGATCATGTGAGCAAGTCTGTACGATGTTTTTATACTTGTGTGCATGTTTGGTTTGGAGCCCCGAGGGCTCAGGTGAGTTTCGGATAGGCTATGAGATGTTTTAGACTTAGAAAATCTGGTTTTTTTGGCTTCAGTTGTTACCTGGTGTGTCCTTCATCGCGTTCGCGGAAGTAATCTCAAAAACGCGAAAGGTAAAATGGGGGAAGGGTGATTTTCTTCTATGCCAACATGGTAGCTAGGTCGCGAATGCGAGGCAGTGGAGGGCTTACCCTTCGCGAATGTGACCAGCCCCGCCGCGAACGCATAGGCATGGGACATGGGGGAGGGGGCAATCACTCTCCTACGTGAACGCGGTAACTGGATCGCGAACGCAGAGTCTAGGGGGGTGAAGCCTTGGCGAACACGAAGAGGTACTCACGAACACGGAATCTAATAGGGTTGTTTCTCATCGTGAATGCGGCATGCCCTTTGCGAACACGAAGAAGGCCTGGCGCCTGTGACTTAAAACAGAATCAGAAAACGGGAATTGGCCATTTCCTTCAAATTTTCAAAACTAAGAGACCTAGATGCGATTCTTCCACAAGATTTTCTTCCCCAAACTTTTGGTAAGTAATTCTAACCTACTTTCTTTCAATCACCCAATACATTTCATGAATTTTCAACCTAAAATCAAGGATTTACATGGTAGAAATTTGGGGTTTTGGTAGAATTAAGGATTTTTAGAAAATTGGGATTTAGACCTCAATTTGGGGTAGGATTTCAAAAATAATTGCATATTCGAGCCAGGGGTGAATGGGTGAATGAGTTTTGGTCCGAACTTCGAGTTTTGACCAAGCGGGCCCGGGGTCGATTTTTGACTTTTGGGGGGAAAGTTTGGGAAACCTAAATTTATGCATTGTAATTGATTTCTTTAGTAATAATTGATGTTATTAAGTTAATTGTGGCTAGATACGATTGGGTTGGAGGTGGAATCTAGAGGGAAAGCAGTAATTGAGCAGTGAGTGGCATGTGGAGTGAGGTAAGTTTTGTGTCTAACCTTGACTTGAGGGAATTAGGAACCTCCGACCTATTTTCTCTATGAAATTCATGTGACCGGCGTATATGTGAGGTGCCAATTTATCTGTTTTGCCTGTTTCTTTCTTTTCTTCTCATATTGTCTCTTCCCCTGCCTTAACTGTTACATGTTTTACTTGTATTCTCATGCATATTTGCTACTTGTTAGACATTGTTTCCCTCCATTAATGGTATAGTTATTCCGTATCTTCATTATCTCTTATTATTTTCTTAAATTGGTTTATCGGCACTTTTATGGTATATCCTGAATTGGTATGACTGAATAGTATTACTTTTGTAGAGTTTTATTTAGTATAAGGTTTCCATTTGCCTTGTTCTGAAGTCCAAGTATTGAGAAGGGGGTTTGGGTTAATTTGTGAAACATCTATACTTCCTGTGTAATTGATATGAATATGGTGGGATCGGGTTACACGCTGCAATAGGTGAAATAAGGGTGAAATGTTGAGGAGGAATAAGGGTGAATTGTTATTGTACGGTAGGATCGAGTTGCACGCTACAACAGGTGTAATAAGGGTGGATTATGGTGATATAAGGGTGAACCGTGATTTGTGATTATTATGATATGGTGGAATCGGGTTGTGTGCCGCAATAATTTATCTATATTTTGTTATTTATGATATTAAGAAGAAATAAGGAGGATTGTGATATGTACGGTAGAATCGGATTGCGCGCTGGAACAATTTATGTCCTTTCTTCGACTGTGAAGTTATTTGGTAGTTTTGAATGGCACTTAAATATTGGTTATAACTGAATACTAATGAAACATGTTGGGTCTTGTAATTATTCCTTGCAAGTTACAGTTTTTACGTTATTCTGCCTTCTTTTCTGTCATTATTAATCACTGTATACATGTTTATTGTGAGTGTCCTGGCGTAGCCTCGTCACTTATTTGTCGAGGTTAGGCTCGACACTTACCAGTACATGGGGACGATTATACTGATACTGCACTTTGCACTTTCTGCGCAAATTTTGGTGCTGGACAAGGTTGACCCCGGGTTAGCTGCTGGCTTCATCTGATCGGAGACTCAAGGTTGTCCTGTCGGCGTTCACAGGCCCTGAAGTCCCCGTCTATCCTTTCTATTTACTATTTTTCCGTTATTCAAATAGTTGTACTTCTTTCGAATATATGTTTGTCGTAAATCTTAGAATGTTCATGGATTGTGACTCCAGATTCTGGGTAGTTGTGTATAAATGTTAAGAATATTATAGACTTTCGCACTTTTTTTTTTTTACTTATTGTAGCTTAATTGTAGTAAATCACTGAAAGGGTTTAGAAATGGCTTAATGATCTCTAATGTTGCCTTGCCTTTCAAGTAAAACGTTAGGCGCAATCATGATCCCGGCAATGGAGAAATTTCGGGTCGTGACATATATATTGATTCACTCATGGATTTTCTTCTATATTAGCAAGAAATATGGAGGTAAGAATTAATTAAAAAAATTACAATAGAGAAAAATAAATAAAAAATATAAAAGACGTAAATTGAGGTAACATATGACTATTTATACTTTAGAATAAGTTAAAATATAAATTAATACTAAAATTTACTTAACATATTAAAGATTTGATGACTTTAAAAGTTAAAAAATTTCAAACACCAAAATAAGATCTTATATAAAATATATAAATTATTTTTATATCTTCTATATTATATTAAAAGTTGGGGTAGTCTAGTATAAGTTTAAGTGAAATGACATAATACGAACAAGTCGCTTGGCTTAACATTATTTAAAGTTAATATGTTACCCACTGTTCTGGTGGTGGATTTGATTGGAGAAATTAAAAAAATCCCACATTCAATGGGAATGATTTTCGATATTTATGATAAATAATATTGATAATTTTATCAAATTATATAATTGATACAAATCTCTTTACAAACCAGAATCACAGGGCAATTGAAAAGCTAATTGAATTTATCCATATTTAGCTCTTTGCAGGCTTTTAAATCTTAACAATACCGTAACTAAAGGGCAATTCCAACTCAAAGTTATCTTTTTGAAAAAGAACTGTTTCATATAATATAATTTCATATATAGAAATTAGGATATTTACGATTTAAGTATTATCATATAAGAGATAATATTAAAAACCAAACCATATTCGTGATTTTTATCAGATTGATATATTAATTCTTAATTGAAAAATAAAGTTTATATTTGAATCTAAAGCTATTCATACTTATTTGTAATCATCATTTAGTAGGCCTTTAAAAGAATTATTTCTAACCGTTTAACTTAGATTGGAAAGGTAAATATCATTCGAAATTTATACATAACAATATATGGATATATGAGTCAAAAATTATCATAAAGAGATAATATTATATGACAAATAATATTCATATAATATTACTCCTTATATGTAAATCAGAATATTGCAATTTAAATATATTATCATTTAAAAGATAATATTATATGCCAAACAATATCATGATTTTTATCAGATTTCATAATTGATATATTAATTTCTTAACAAGAAAATAAAGTTTAAATTTTGATTTAAAAGCTAATAGTATTTATCCATATTTATCACTTAGCGGGCTTTTAAACCTTACCAATATTGTAGTTAAAGAGCAATTCAAACTCAAAGATATCTTTTAAAAAATAATTATTTCTTAACCAATTATTACAGTTGTCACGATCCAAAAATCACTAATTGTGATGGCACCTATGTCGATCAGCTAGTTAAGCCAACTAACAGAAAATACAATCCAAAAGAGATTATAGGAAAATAGTAAAGAATTAGCTGAAAATTTACAAATTTACCCAAGACCTGATAGTACGAATCACGAGCTTCTAAGATTTAGAATTTCAAAACTGATACAAATAAATACACGTTCTGCTTGAAGGTTACATAAACAAACTAGCAATAACTTAAGCTACCATGGACAAGTGGTAGCTATATCCAAATGCACGAACATCTTCCGAATCATCATCTGATGCCACCAGGAGCTCCGCTCCAAAATCAGCACGCGATGTGCAGAAGTGCAGTATCAGTACAATTGACCCCATGTACTGTAAGTATTTTGTCTAACCTTGTCGAAGTAGTGACGAGGCTTTTAGTTGAAAGATGTTATTTTTATAACCTATACATTAGACTAACAGTATAGGCAGTTCAAAACATAATAGACAAAACTACTATATACAACTCTGTGAGATAATCAACAATTATTAGCAGGAATTACAGTAGAAAATTTACAATCTTTCCTGGTATAAGAAGTGTATCCAAGATATCAAGTCACATGGTACGGTAACAACCCTCGTGCTTCTATCTCATCCTCACCATATATAAATAAATCTATCTAACAAATCAATTAGCACGGCAACACGCTTCGTGCGTTCAACTCATCCTTCCAAATGTACGTATAACATAACCAACCATATGACAGAAACACGATAACAGAAATTACAAAGTAGGAAATACGTGAGTAACAACAATGGACAAGGATATACATGTGGGTAACAGTAAAAAACTAAACGGAAAGCACATGAGTAATAAAACCAATTGGAAAGTGCAACGTCAATTAACTAGCACATTTGATGCCTAAGTAGAAATATGAAAAATAAGAAGAAAACACATGATCTTTACAAGTTAACAAGTAATGGCGTGAATGACAAGCATGACGGAATGCTTAAACTAGTTAGTGACAGAATAGGTATGACATGAGTATAATTTTAAAAGCAGAAAATAGGCATGGCATAAGCATATTAAGCAAGTAAAAGACATGGACAACGCAGCAACAAATGAGATAGAGACAATAACAACATATCACATAAAAAATAATTTCGACAATAACAGCTCAAAGTAAAGGCCAAAATGTATACACGAAAAACAGATGTGACATCATAATGCATGTCCCTCATCCTCACTTGCACGGAAACAACCTTTATGCCATGACCTCACAATATTAATAACAATATAAATGAAATAGCACGGCATCACCCTTCGTACTTTTACTCTCACATGATATGGCACGGTATCACCCTTCGTGCTTTAAACTCTTCCCTCACATGATAATGTATATGAAATGGAACGGCATCACCCTTCGTGCTTTACACTCTTCCTCACATGATAATGAATATAAAATGGCACGACATCACCTTTCGTGCTTTACACTCTTCCTCACATAATAATGAATATAAAATGGCAAGACATCACCCTTCGTGCTTTACACTCTTCCTCACATGATAATGAATATAAAATGGCACGGCATCACCTTTCGTGCTTTACACTCTTCCTCACATAATAATGAATATAAAATGGCAAGACATCACCCTTCGTGTTTTACACTCTTCCTCACATAATAATGAATATAAAATGGCATGGCATCATCCTTCGTGCTTTACACTCTTCCTCACATGATAATGAGTATAAAATGGCATGGCATCACCTTTCGTGCTTTACATTCTTCCTCACATGATAATGAATATAACTTGACACGGCATCACCCTTTGTGCTTTACACTCTTCCTCACATGATAATGAATATAAAATGACATGGCATCACCCTTAATGCTTTACACTCTTCCTTACCAAGCATATGAATACAATTAAAATAGCAAGGCAGGAAGTATAAATAACATCTAGGAGAGTGTCCAAATGAATATTCCAAATAAATTCTCAATTACTGATTTCCAAGCCAACAATGATTCAATGAACCCTCAAGGACCAAATAATTCAAGTACTTCCATAATTTATCAATAGTACAAGTATTGAATCTAGCATCTCAAAATATCGGCCGTAACAATGTATTAATGATTATTCATAGAGATGACCAAATTATACACAACAATGTATTCTCAGCATTCAATCAAATTTTATCAAGTTATAAAATAGGCTTAGTCTCGATTCTAGCATTTAATACTAGGTTCTTAATATCTAGAAGTCAAGTGAGGCATGAAATAAGAGGTCACAAAATTGTACAAACATAAATGTAATATAATCCCCCCCCCCCCCCAAGCATGATTAGCCCTGGCATACATATACGCTCATCACATTATATATGTATCACCCTCGCAGGTACCAAACAATGACAAATAAGAGGAAAAATTCCCTCAACAAAGTTAGGAAAAACACTTACCTCGAACAAGTCAATTACAATACCGAGCAAGCCAAGCGATGCTCCAAAAATGCCATCATTCTCCTAGTAACCTCCGGACGTCTCAAAACTATCCAAAATAAACTCAAATACATCAAATAAAGTCCAAGGAAACAATTCCAAATGATAAAGATTGAATACTAAATCCAATCCTAAATCCGGCCAAATATCACACCTGGGACCACGCCTCAAAACCCGATAGAACTCACAAAATATAATAATCCATTCAATTACGAGTCCAACCATACTAGTTTCACTCAATTCCGACTCCAAATCGATGTTCAAAACTCAAAAATTCATATTATGAAACTTTAGACCCAAACCCCCAATTTCCTCTTTAAAATTCAACAACCAAAAGCTAAAATCGAAGATAGATTCATGAAATATAACCCAAACTGAGTAGATAAAACTTACCCCAATTTATAAAGTGAAAATCGCCTCAAAAATTGCCCAATTTAGAGCTCCCCAACTCAAAATAGTTAAATGAACAAAACCTCGTTTTAACACTGCTCTGCTTTGTTTCTTGTGCCAAGTAATCTCAAAACTCGCTTTTGATACCTCCAATGGATTTCTTGTGAAATTCTAGTCTAATTAGGCTCTTGAATCACTCCATTTGGCTTTATATTGATGGAGATATGTTGGTTTCAAAATTTGAAAATAGTGCCAATTTTTAAATACGAAGTCAGTAGCAATTTCGTAATTAATCTGAAAAATCTAGCATCCCAATTCCTTTTACTACGGCTCCGTAATTACGATGCATATCTAATGCTTCAATAAAAGCAGTAATTGAAGCTAATTTTCTTAATGTAGTACCATTTATGCTTGAAGAAACAACGTCGAAAGATAAAAAACGAGCACAATACAACCCAACCCTATCTGAAACTCACCTGAGCCCCTCGGGACCATGTCCAAACATACTAAAAAGTCCCATAACATAACACGGACTTACTCGAGCCCTCAAAATACCGAGCAAAGTGCAGATACTCAAAACAACATGTCGGGTCGTCACATCCTCCACCACTTAAACACATGTTCGTCCTCGAACGTGCCAAGACTCTTTCCAAAGCTACCAAATCACGGTGTAACCTTACTAAGCATAAACCCAGGGGTGATCCCACGTCACCTTGATTATCCTTATTTCGACCTTGGTCCTTAAACCTTAGATCTCAATCTCTATCATCTAGAATTCATTACAAGACCCGAATCCCACAGCCACATTCTGTATAAGTCTGAACAAGTTGTATCAAGTCAAAACCAAAACACAAGATGTAATCGCATGATATACCCCATTACTTTGACACTCACAGTCGGAACTCCCGACCATCATTATTGTCCAAAAAAAATCCAGTGCCGGTAGCAAACCTCATACCGATTAGAACCTCGTTCAAAACCTTCATACCCTGCCGATGATGAAAGAAACACGCATAACCGCTTAACCACTCATCTAATCAATAAGCCAAGAAAATCACTCGCCGGACCAGGTCCATTGTCCACATCCTCAACAAAATATAGTGTTATTCTTCCAGACCTTCCTCATCCCAATACAATAGTGCAAATCTCAGGTCTAGAAACCTCATCTCAGCCAATACGAGCAGTTGCACCGACAAGCATCAACAATGAACATATGGAGCCACACAAAACTCGGTTTCGTACACTACCAAGTAATAATTCAGACATGACAGATAACAGTAAGAAGACTAAATAAGAAAACTACTAAGCAAGTTAAGTAGGCAAGGAATTTTTAGCATTTTACTATGAACTATTCTCAACAGGGTGAAAGAAAAATACACGAAATAGAAATAAGGAACCACATTTCCTCACTGTACCGTTGCGGCGTGAAACCCGATCCAAACATATCAATCCATATAGGTTACCCTTTGAGCCATAATACTCGGTCTCACTGATCACATATGCGTCAACATCAAGCACAACAGAGTGTACAAAATATAAGTGTGGGGAAAATCATTAAGAACAAACACTACTGAGAAAGTCAGCACAACTATGGTGCAATTAGCAAATCAACATCACAAGGGCCACCTCACCATAGTGACATGAGGCCTAAACTGAATCACAATATGCATGCGAAGAATCATGTAACCCTCACAACCCGTCATAACATAAGATAGAAACATACGACATAAACCAAGGCACGAATAACATCCAATCCGCCCGATGATATACATGTGGCATCAATTGCGCAAGAGCAAGCAAATCCAATCTGATACAGAATACACACCCTCACTGGGCTCAGATAATCCCCAAACCAAATTCCAATCATCCTCAAACATGTAATAAACCTTTCAAAAGTCTATAGCAGCCTTTCCATAATACCTACCAGTAATCATCCAATCTTCTACACTCCTTCACAACTCGCAATTAAGGAATAGTCTGCTAATAAGAACATTCAGTCTCTGAGCCTCACGAATACCATAATTTTCATACCCAATCTCAACACCGCTTCTCCAATAGTTAACACGTAATTCATAATCCATCATCTCGCGGTGAAACACCCATAAGTCGAAACACAATATGCCTTCCAATAGGTGAACTCTACTTCGATGGGAATCTATAGTTCCAACAAGACTTCAAACACACAAAATTGTCCGAGACAATAAGAACTGGTATCCTTCCCTCCAAAACTAAACCGCAACCTTGTACATGCAACCTTTCAATCCTATACGGTGCGTCAGCTCTAACATGCTAAATCGCAACACTACGAAAGTCTCACAGTCAACTCTAAACCAAAAGCAAATTGAACATCTCATCACCCGAGAATATTTCATTTAACTCAATCCCGAAGAACACCACCACACACAGTATAACTTCTATACCTGTAGAAAACATCAACTCCGACCGTGGTCATAACCATGATAAATTCTCCGAAACATCAACCCACCTTAGTCACAATAGCCAGGCCACCGGCCAATCTTTCCAAATCTGTGCTTACCAACCAAACCATGAACCCGCCTTATACCACAAATGAACGACTAGAAGATTTAACATTGCATCTGCTTTTGAGGCTAGACAATCCATCGTAATCTCTCTGCAGCATCACTGATCGTCAGCACATAAAAAATACTGAGTTCACAACACCACATATGAGTGATTGGTTGGAGTCAAAGTCGTAGATTTCAAGCTTAAACAAGTCCGCACGATAAGGAAAAAAGAAAGGATTTTTTTTCCTGAATGCCCTGTACCATCCCGAAGATAGGTATGGATGTCATCATACCGATCGGCAAGACTCTACTAGACACTTGCTCGTGACTCGTAAAACCTACGAACCTAATGCTCTGATACCACCTTGTCACAACCTAAAAACCACCTAGTCGTGATGACACCGAAGTCGATCCGCTAGGTAAGCCAACTAACAGAAAATACAATCCAAAAGAGATTATAGGAAAATAGTAAAGAATTAGCTGAACATTTACAAATTTACCCAAGACCTTGTAGTATAAATCACGAGCTTCTAAGATTTGGAATTTCAAAATTGATACAAATAAGTACATGTTCTGCTTTAAGGTTACATAAACAGATTAGCAAAAACCTAAGCTACCATGGACAAGTGGCAGCTATATCCAAACGCACGAGCATCTTCCGAATAAGCATCTGACGTCACCAGTAGCTCCGCTCCAAAATCTGCACGTGATGTGCAGAAGTGCAATATTAATACAACCGACCCCATGTACATGTAAGTATTTTGTTTAACCTCGTCGAAGTAGTGACGAGGCTTTTAGTTGAAAGATGCTACTTGTTATAACCTGTACATTAGACTAACAATATAGGCAATTCAAAACATAATAGACAAAAGTACCGTATACAACTCCGTGAGACAGTCAACAATTACTAGCAAGTATCACAGTAGAAGATTTACAATCTTTCCTGGTATAAGAAGTGTATCCAAGATATCAAGTCACATGGCACGATAACACCCCTCGTGCTTCTATCTCATCCTCACTATATATAAATAAATTTATGTAACAAATCAATTAGTACGACAACATCCTTCGTGCGTTCAACTCATCCTTCCAAATGTATGTATACCATAACCAACCATATGATAGAAACACGATAACATGAATTACAAAGTAGGAAATACGCGAGTAACAACAATGGACAAGGATATACATGTGGGCAACAATAAAAAACTAAACGGAAAGCACGCGAGTAATAACAACAATTGGAAAGTAAGGGATATCAACGTCAATTAACTAGCATATTGGAGGCCTAAGTACAAATATGACAAATAAGAAGGAAACACATGATCTTTACAAGTTAACAAGAAAGGGCGTGAATGACTAGCATGACGGAATGCTTAAACTAGAGTGTGACAGAATAGGTATGACATGAGTATAATTTTAAAAGCAGGAAATAGGCATGGCATATGCATGTTAAGAAAGTAAAAGACATGGTCAACGCAACAACAATTAAGATAGAGGCCAAGTACGACACAATAACAACATATCACACAAAATATATAATTTCGACTATAACAGCTTAAGGTAAAGATGGAAATATATACACGAAAAATAGATATCACATCATAATGCATGTTCCTCATCCTCACCTGCACACCCTTCGTGCCATGACCTCACAATATTAAAAGAATAACAATATAAATAAAATAGCACGAGATCACCCTTCGTGCTTTTATCTCACATGATATGGTACAGTATCACCCATCGTGCTTTACACTATTCCATCACATGACAACGTATATGTAATGGCACGATATCACCCTTTGTGCTTTACACTCTTCCTCACATGATAATGAATATAAAACGGCACGACATCACCCTTCGTTCTTTACATTTTTCCTCACATGATAATGAATATAAAATGGCGCGGCATCACCCTTCATTCTTTAAGCTCTTCCTCACATGATAACGAATATAAAATGGAACGGCGTCACCCTTCGTGCTTTACATTCTTCCTCACATGATAATGAATATAAATACGACATCACCCTTTGTGCTTTACACTCTTCCTCACATGATAATGAATATAAAATGGTACGACATCACCCTTCGTGCTTTACACTCTTCCTGACGCATATGAATATCAATAAAATAACAAGGCAGGTAGTATAAATAACATCTAGGAGAGTGTCCAAACAAATATTCCAAACAAATTCTCAATCACCGATTTCCAAGCCAACGATGATTCAACGAACCCTCAAGGAACACATAATTCAAGTACTTCCATAAATCCCACAATTTATCAATAGTACAAGTATGGAATCTAGCATCTCAAAATATCGGTTGTAACAATGTTTTAATCATTATGCATAGAGATGACCGTATTAGACACATCAATGTATTCTCAGAGTTTCATAATATTTGATCATGTTATAATAGGCTAAGTCTCGATTCTAATATTTAATACTAGGTTCTTAATATCTAGAAGTCAAGTGAGGCATGAAGCAAGAGGTCACGAAATTTTAAAAACATAAATGTAACATAATCCACCCCCTCCCCCAAGCATGATTAACACTGGCACATACATATACACTCGTCACCTCATATATGTATCACCCCCGCAGGTAACAAGCAATGACAAATAATAGGAAAAATTCCCTCAATAAAGGTAGGCAAAACACTTACCTCGAATAAGTCAATTACAATACCGAGCAAGTCAAGCGATGCTCCAAAAAAGCCATCACGCCCGTAGTGACCTCTGACCGTCTCAAAACTAGCCAAAAGTAACTCAAATACATCAAATCATTCCCAAGGAAACAATTTCAAATGATAAAGATCGAATCCTAAATCAAATCCCAAATCCGGCAAAAAATCACACCCGGGCGCAAGCCTCGGAACCCGACAAAACTCAAAAAATCCGACAACCCATTCAATTATGAGTCCAACCATTCTAGTTTCACTCAATTCCGACTCCAAATCGATGTACAAAACTCACAAATTCATATTATGAAACTTTAGGCCAAAACCCCCAATTTTCTCTTTAAAATTCATCAACCAAAAGCTAAAATTGAAGATAGATTCATGGCATATAATCAAATCCGAATAGAGAACATTTATCCTAATTTATATTGTGAAAATCGCTTAAAAAATATCCCATGTCCGAGCTTCCCAACTCAAAATATGTTAAATGAACAAAACCCTCGTTTTAACTTTGTTTTGCCTCGTTTCTTATGCAAAATGATCTCAAAACTCGCTTTTGATGCCTCCAATGGGTTCTTTGTGAAATTCTAGCCAAGTTAGGCTCTTGAATAACTCCATTTGACCTTATATTGAAGGAGATGTGTTGGTTTCAATATTTGAAAATAGTGCAGATTTTTAAATACGAAGTCAGTGGCAATTTCATAATTAATGTGAAAAATCTGACAACCCAATTCTTAGTAAAATGACCATAAACTCCTCATACGATGTCCAAATTCGACGATTCTTTTTTCTACGGCTCCGTAATACGATGCAGATCTAATGCTTCAATAAAAGCATAAATTGGAGCTAATTTACTTAATGTAGTACCATTTATGCTTGAAAAAATAACGTCGAAATATATAAAAAACGAGCGCAACACAACTCAAACCTGTCTGAAACTCACTCGAGCCCCTCGGAACCACGTCCAAACATACCAACAAGTCCCATAACATAACACAAACTTACTCGAGCCCTCAAAATACCAAGCGAAGTGCAGATACTCAAAACGATATGTCGGGTCGTCACAACAGTTTAAATTAAAATTAAAAGATAGAAAAGTCAAATTTGATTAGGAAGGTAAATATCATTCAAAATTTATTTATATAAAAAATATAGATATACAAGTTTAAATTTTGATTGAAATAATCTGGTAGTACATGTATAATATTTTGGTAAATTATTTGAATTTAAAGGTAACATTTTAGTATATTCGTATTGAACTTTGAAAATTATAATAAGTATTGCACATAAGAAAATTAAGATTATGCGTGCATTAGATCTAAAGGTAGTTAAATATACATATTATTTACTTCATTTATTATTTTTAATTTGTTTAGATTTTGAAGTCAAATAATAATATGAAAAAAAATTAATTCATATTTTAAGTTTTACGTTTAGTACATCGAAGTGAATAATTGATTAACAATCAAACGATATATATGGTTAAATCATATTGTGATCAAAATCCATTCCAAGAGAGTTACGTGATAGGTGTATACGATTCATGAGTGAGACTGCAATTTGTATTTAGAATTATAATTTCACCTTGGTTGATGTATGTGCTTCTCTAACATGATCGAGAATAGTCTATGTGTGTTCTTCTCTGAATTGCTTAGTCATTGAAACAGTTGTCCTTTGGTAAGTGCATTCACTTTTAGACGTAACTAAAGATGAGAAATCGAAGTATTACAAAAAATAAAAGGTAGAAAGGCTTTGTATACAAATTTAAACATTGCTTTGTTCATCAGAAATATTATAAGTTTATATTTTATATATATATATATATATATATATATATATATATATATATNAGCAAAGTTAAAGGCACATGAGATGCACATGCAGGAGATAAATGTATTCTGATTAAATTGAGATATCTTTTGATCGAAAAGATTGCAAAAACGAAATTGGAGAAGGACTCCTTATTCAATAAGAACAGAATCAAAGACAAGGAAAGATTTAGGAGTTGAGTTTGACTAGAACTCTTTCACCATGGAAGAGTTGAATTAGGACTCTAGTTAATTCCTTATTTACTAACTCCTATAAATTGCAGATTGTTCTTATGATATGTAGACGCACAAAAGAAGAAATTTATCAAGAATTGAGAGAAAAAATTCGTGAAGAAATTTTGCAAGAAGTTCGAGCCAAATTGGAAAGTGCGAATCTGAAGCTACATACTAGCTAGAAGAACCAGTTCCATCTATTTATCATTGAGTCTAGTTGGTTGTAGTAGGCGATTTAATAATGTATCTTTTCAGCTTTCATAGAAGCAATTGTAATAGGTACACCTTTATTCAAGTTAGAGTTAACTTGAAGCTGGTAGAAATTAGCTAGAGGCTAATTACTACATACGGTTCGAGTTAATCCTAGGATTACAAAATAATTTATTTTTTAAGTCCGTTTGGCTTAGAATTTTAGTGAAGAGTTTGAGAAAATCCTACTGGGGTGTAGGTCGTGGTTTTTTCACCTTTTGAGTCAGGTGTTTTCCACGTAAAAATCTCTGTGTTTTTACTTTACTACTTTTACTATTCCACAAACAGCAGTAGTTGGAACACCAAGAAGAACCAGGTTCTTCAAGTATGTCAGCACTCGAAAATTGGGTACCACACAATTAACTATATTCTTGTGTGGTATTGACGTCTAAAACATCAATTGGTATCACAGCGGGTTACCCTTGAAGAGGCTAACACCTTAGGAAAAGATCAAGATGAGTGCACCACTTAGGAACTGGGAAGGACCATCAACTGTTAGGTCTCCACTCTTCAATGGCCAATATTACTCCTGGTGGAAGAATAGGATGAAGGGTCACTTAATTAGAGAAGACTATGAACTATAGGACATAGTCACTGACGGTTCTTTAGCCACCATGAAGAAGACAACTGAATGAGTAGATGTGCCAAAGACTAGAGCTTACTGTACTTCTGGGGATTTGAGAAAGTGGGGGAAAAATGCTAAGGCCAAGAAGTGGCTTGTGTGTGGACTCGGTCCAGATGTGTATAGCAGAATTCAAAGTTGTACCACTACCAAAAAAATTGGGGACACTTTGCAAGTGTCTCATGAAAGAACACCTCAAGTGAAGAGGTCAAGAGGAACTCTACTATATTCTTAATATGAGAATTTCACCATGAAGGAAGAAGCGACCATCAAAGAGATGTATACAAGGTTCACTACACTAACCAATGAACTTAACTATCTTGGAAGGGTCATTCTTGAAGAATACAAGGTTGAGAAAATTCTGACAAGGGTCTTGCCAATCTCTTGGGAAAGCAAAATTACAGTTATTCAGGAATCTAAGAACATTTCAACTCTTAAGTTGGATGAGCTAATTGAAAATCTCACTGCCTATGAACTTAGAAAGCAGACTATGAAGATGGATGGTCCCACGAAAGAAAGGAGTTTGTCATTTAGAATCACCGAAGAAGCTGATCTAGATGAGGATGAAATGACCATGATCACAAAGGACTTCAAGAAGTACCTAATGAGATCAAAGGTTCCTTCAAGAAGTAGAAGCTACAACAAATCAAGGGTTCCTGAAAAACAAACCAATGACGGGTGTTACAAGTGTGGCAAGACTGATCACCACATCAAAATCTGCCCTCAATGGGAAATTGAATGGAAGAAGGAAAGAGCTGAACGAAGGAACAGGAAGATGGAACAGGTTCAACCCAAGAAAAACAGAACATCAACAAAGGCAATGATTGCTTCTTGGGATGAAAGTTCAGATTAGGAGTCAGATGATGAAGATGAACAAGCACTTATGGCAATTGGAGAATCCGATGAGGAATCTAAGGTAAGTATAATTCATCTCAAAGACAAGATTAAATTTTTGTCTAAAGAAACGCTATCTGAGTTACTCTTGGATTTCATTGATGAATCTGAGGATCTAAACAATGAAAAGAAACAATTTTCTAAGGAGTGTGTGATTTTGAAAGCTAAGTGCAAGAAATCTGGAACTTAGGGCTAGTGAAAGTGATAGTAAAAATGCTGAGTTAAAGAACCAGGTTCATAAACTTGACAAAACTGTCCTAGAGCTAAGATCTAAAAATCTAAAACAAACCTAGGAAAAATGAAAGGCGAGTTGTACAAAAGAGATGAGCAGATAAGAGTCCTTAAGGAGGATCTAAGCAAGGTTAAGCATGAACTAGATAGAACTAGCAAATGGAACAGGTCCTCTGATGCTTTGACATGGCTACAAGAACATCATAGTAGCAATAGAAGAGTACTTGGCTTTGGGAATCCGCTACATAAGTGGGATCCTGAAAGCAAGTACCTCACTCTTCCTGAGAACAAGATTTGTACCCACTGTGGTAAGACTGGTCACTTTAAAAGTAAATGTAATGCAAAAGAAAAGGCCAGTCAAAAG